>CAMOHE010026734.1:0-40316 GCA_946598075.1 Artocarpus hirsutus
AATGGTATGCAACTCTTCTGCTTATGTTAATAAAATATAAAGTTGGTATATTACTGATATAAAAAAAATGTAGTTGTTAAGGCTCATACGGTTGACATTGTCATATAGAATTTGAGGGGGTAGGTAGAGATAATTAATATACTTCAAATTTAGATCATCGTCAGAATTGACAAGTATATTTTATGCATAAACAGCTGAGCGGTGTGGGGTTAGATGCATCTTTGCCACATCCGGAAATAGAATACTTCAAAAAAAAAAAAAAAAAAAGGCTCCTTTAGGGGAAACCCATCATCTTTCTTAAGAATTCTGAAAAGAGAGGGAAAAAAAATTTTTTTACCACTTGTTTTCTGACCCTTGTCTTTTATCTCCTAAAATGTTAACATTAATACTTTATGTAGGCTTTTAAGTAGAAGAGTTAGGCTAACATAGATATGACGTTTTATGTGCCACATTCGTCGTACATTGCAATATTAATGCATAGAATAGAATAGCTATAAGCCTAAAAAATGATGTTAGATTAATGGCCAAGAAATGAGATATTTGGATGTTTGGAAGTATTACTTTGAACCACTTGATTTGAAATAAACATGTAAGAGTTTTATATTGTAGTTTATTTTTGTTTTACATTATAATAAATGAGAATTTTATACTGTTTGAATTTAAACCAATCCTCACATGTTAATGCGTAAGTGCTAGTTTTTTCTCTACGCCTAAGAAAGAGAGACATTGATTAGTCAAATTTCGGTTAAAAGTAATATGGCTAAGTTTTTTTTTTTTTTTTTTTTTTTCATAACCATTTGGGTAATGTCTCAGTGAAAGGCTTAGTGATGGACAAATATACGAAGATGAGGACTTTATGAAGCTTTACTGTTGCGTGAAATTGGCTTTGGATTTTTTCTGTGCAGCTTAGACGGTGGGAGGGTAAAGAAAGATCTGCCTTTCTTTCTCTCTCTAGTTGCCAAATAATGTCCATGGTCGTATTTGCTTCCTATAAAAAAGAAAGCATTATTGCTACAGTAGCTAACAACAAGATTGCATGATGAGTTCGGCATTGAGATTCCATGTGTGATTATTCTACGGTAGGGTGTCAAACAATATTTTTTCTTAAAGGTTCTATTTTTAATCTTCAATCTATATGTATAGTTTTGCTATTTTTTCAATCTATATGTATAGTTTTGCTATTTTTTCAATCTTTTTATTTTAACGAAATTTTAATTAGATTTATAGGGTGTTTAAAAGAGTAATTTAAACTATCTATTTAGAATTGAAAACTGAAACATACAGAGTTTTACATTGTATTTTTTTCTATAACATGTTGAGTTTTATATTGTTTATAATTCAAACTATTGATTTAAATTACTCTTTTAAATATCCTTGTGTTCTAAAACATGCCATAACAATAGAAATTATTGTGTAGAAGCTAGAAAGCTTCTTGTTTTGACAAAAAGAAGTGACTTCACGAGTAATTTGTGGTCAGATCTAAAGTTTTTGGTCAGCATATCAACATTGGAATAACACACGCTCTTTTTTTTCGCATTCTTTCTTCCTCTAATTTTTTTTTTCTTGTTATTTATTTATTTTTTCTAACTATAACAAAGCGGGAGATTTTTTTTTTTTATTATTTGCAGAAAACAAAGCCGAAGATAATTGATAGTTGAGGAATTGCTCTTGAATCCTTTCAAATCTTCTGGCTAACCAATTGTATTAGAACACTATATTTCACAAAAATATATAAAAATTTAAAAATAATTAGATATTATTTTAAATTTTTTAAATAATACGTTTTAATATAATTAGCTAGACATCACTAGAGTATCAAAATTAAACAAAAAGATTTGAGTCTATAAGGCCTTTTCAAATCTGACTCTATTTTTGTTAAGTAAATGTCAAATAGACTTGAAATTGTTTCCAGTGACACTTCATTTATTCATGTCTCGTTTCCAACGATATTTTATTTATTCACGTCAATTTAAAGAGATAAACATAAGCACGTTAAATCTAATGTGTTACTGTTTATTTATGTTAATTTAACTTTTTTTTTAAAGTAAAGAATTAGTAAACAATAGTATAAAAATAAAATAAAATAGAATATTTTTATAAAATTTTTTTGTGTTTAAAATAGTGTAAAAAATTAAGATAAAATTATTATTTCAGTTATATTATTTTGATGTTATAAACTAGAAAAACTAATAACAGTTAATATTTTTGATATTATGAGTTGGGGATGCTGGTACCAGTAAATCCTTGTACATGTCCTCCGTAGAGATCTTTTTGTATGCACCGTTGAAGTTCTCACACGTGTCCATACTATATTCAGTCTGTTGATTTGCTGATACGGTTACACGTGTGGCGATTGAGACAGCAGACCAAAGATAATTCACAATAGTTAATAAAAAAAAAACCATCAAATCGTAATGCAAATGGAAATGGTTTTTTGACGTGCTTTCTTTGAAACGCTTGCCTGGATATCCTTTTTTCCTTAACAGGGTGGTCTTTGGCACGCATCTGAACCAATTTTTTTAATTTATAACATACAGAAACTTTATATTATTACAACATTTTATTTTTATTGTAACATATAAAACTTTATTTTATTTGATAATAAAAAAATTAATTTTAATTATACTTGTCAAATACATTATAAGTCTCCAATAGATCAGGGAGATTATTGTTGAAAAATTACAGTGACTTAATTGGCTCTGTTTTTCTCCACTTACATTCCTTTTTTGGTCAGTAAATAAAAAAAAGATTAAACATGTTATATAATTATGATAGAAAGATAATACGTACCATTAACAACTAACTTTTTTATCATATAATTAAAATGAATTATACTATTTATTTAGTGAATGGTAAATATTTTATGATTTCACGAACATTCAAGATAGGTAGTTCTTTTTTTTTTTTCTCTAAAAAAAGATCTCTGTCAATTACATATATATAGATTTTAATTATTGAGATACCAAAAATAAAAAAAAAAACAGAAATGAAAATTTTATTTAGAAAGAATATCAGAAAATTATACCTACAAATAAATATTGCTTTGTTATTGTGCTCAATATTAATTAAGGGTTATTTATCTTTTTATACCATGTATTTTAAGTTTATTCAAATACTATATTTTCAGTTTTTGATCTCATCGAATATATACTTTTAGATTAAATTTAATATACAAATTTATATTATTTTTTAATCAATCGTCAATTTTGACCTCAAAAATTGATTAAGATATCCTCAAATTAAAAGATAAAATAACTTAGAAACTTAAAAAAGAACTTTATGCTACGGTTTTTAGCTTCAAAAATATATAAAATACCCTCAAAAATGAGTATGTTGTATGTTTTTATCTTTGTTTTCTTCTTATTTTTTAAAAATTTTAATTTTGTTCTCTTTTATATAAGGATAATTTGATCATTTTAAAGGCTAAAATCAACTATTAACTAAAATAAAGTATAAATTTAGGTATTAAATTTAATTTAAAAGTACACATTTGATGAGATAAAAAACCAATAGCATAGTAGATAAATATTCCATTAATAAATTGCAATGGTATTATATAAGCAAAATAAAACCAATGAAAATACATAAGCAAAATAATTCTCAATCCGATCGAGTGGGAATAATTTGAGAAAGGGGCCAAAAAAAATTTTCAATTGGATAAATGACCTCTCTTTTTTTGTATCAAAAAAAGGTTTTTTCTAAACACTGAAACTGTCCTAGCTTTTTTCAGTCATTTTTACAATTCTCCCGATCGAGTGTCCATATTTGACTTTTTTCTTTTTGTGCCGATAGATTAAAGTGTTAAAGCACAAGAGTGGAAAATGAATATCAGTGATCCAAATGTTCATTCTAACATATCCGATATATATTCTTTGTATGATGTACGTAGAATATTATTTATGTTCATGTGCAATATTTGCTGCCACATATGTAACATCTATTTCTATCTTTTTCTTTAGTGCTTCGTTTTGTCATGTTTAAATGCACGAAATAATCAATTTAAGTTTTGAAAAAATTGAAAGAAAACGACAGAAAAACACGTGATACATGATGAATGACTTCCCTAAACTCCGACGATTCTAAGTCACCTCAGAAATTATAAGGCTGTAAATTAATCATGCAAAAAGGACAAAGCTTATTATCAACTCTAAAGAAACTTTGACAATGTTATCGTCAAAGGCTCTAACTTTATTCAGCTAAGTTCATAATCAATATCCACCACTCATACTTACACATGTAACATATCCAAATCACAAAGTTTGATAAATTTTGGCTAGTCAAAACAATGGGCATGTCAAAGTTATAACTAGGGTATTTAGGATTATAATACTAATCATACGGTTTTAATTACAAACATTATAAAGCTCTTATATGTTAAAATATAAAATAAAAATTTGCTATAGTTTTAACTCTTTTTCGAAACATTATAATTAGAAAAGTAAAATGAGTAAAATGAACCCATAAGCCCAATATCCCAATGGCACATATAGAAAAAGAATAAAAAAAAAAGTGGAGAAAAAAAATCACCTTATAATTGTGTGAAGGATGTGCATATAATGTACTTCTTGTCAACTTGGGGAATAATATCTATTAGAAAGCTAGAGACAAGGACATAGGGTGAATAAAGTCCAATAATATAACACATTAACTGCTCCTAGAGATATTATTGTAGCTAGGTCTTTCGGTAGATCTAGCTACAATAATTAATATATGATCACTTTATAAGGTTCATTTATGAGCGATATTATTGCCTAGCTACAATAATTAATATATGATCACTTTATAAGGTTCATTTATGAGCGATATTATTGCCTCCCTATAGAGGTTTTATAGTTGATTTGTCCATGGTTTATTAAAATTACAGTAAATAATATTTAATAAACTTAAATAAGTAAATATCATGTTTTAAATAATTTGAAGTGAATTATATTTAAAAGGTAAAAAAATTTTACTATTATTTTTTGTAGTGTAAAATTGTATTTACCTTAAATATTTATGCTATTCCCTTTTAAGAAAAATTCAAAACAATGCTATTTGCCTCTTTCCTACAATAACAATAATATCTAATATTTTTATATTTGAATCAGAACCACCAGTATCAAAATAAAAAAATAAAAAAAATTCCTAATTGAAATTTATTCCTTGTGCATAAGGGTTTTTTAACCAAACTAACAACAATAAAAACCGAACTTTTAGTCTTCTAATATTGACTATAAACATTATTATACATGAGATGCAACATTAAGCTACACAAACAAAGATGTAAATTTTAATTTTATCATTCGTTAATTCTAGTGTAGTTGCATACATACAATGACAAACAAAAGCGAAGCTACAGGCGGATAAGATGACGGTCAATTTTTTCCTTTCTTCAATATTATATATAAAATTTTATAACAATTATATTTCTCTCCCTTTAAAATATATTATGTATCCCTCTCCCCTTAAAATTTTATAAAAACTCCTCTAATATCGCATCAAATAGTGGTAATTAACCTTCTAAATGTTATATTCCTTAAGAAGAAAACCCTAAATGGTATGCTTTTCAATTGATGTATTTTGATAGTTTTTGCTCGCTTTCCATTCCCATTGCCTTGATTGCTAAACTTCCACATATTGATTTCGTGAAGATAATGTTGTGGTCTATAAGGACGTATTGATTTTGAAGCTTGCAAAACTAAACTAGAATTGACATTTTCAAGATGAAGGTATTCTTTTAATCTTGTTAGAATAAATGATAGCACATTTCCGGAGTATTTCTTCATCATATTTAATACATACATACATATATATATATATATGTGTGTGTGTGTGTGTGTGTGTATATATATATAGCTTTGAAGGGTTAAAGGAAACACGAGCACATACATATATTGAAGTTATCTTTTAGTCTGCTTTTTATCGACTTCGGTGTTTTCATCTGTACTACTTGTATTGGATTAACAACTTCCATTACTGACACTTATGTTTAGTGTTTTTTTTTTTTCTCTCTGAAAAGAGCTTATGATATCACATATCAACTACATCTTTTATTAATAAACTTTAATTAGTAGCTTATAAATATGCATCTAAACTTTTTAAGTTTAGTCCCAATAATGGACTGTCCTATATATAAATTAAATAATTCGACTAACAAATTAATGTGTCTGAATATAACATTATAACTAATTCATTGATTTGAAAATCCAAACCAGCTAATTTATTTATCAAGTGAACTTAAGTTAAAAATTAAATTTAATTTTCAAAGTAGAATTATCTAAAGCTCAGATTTACACAACGCGACTTCATAGAATTCGTTATTATCAACATGAAAATTGAAAAGAAAAAGAAATACTAAACAATACCATCATATGTTTCTTTATTTCTAATTTGACTTAAAAAACTATTCATATGTCTCATTATTCTTGTCCTCTTTATGTTTTTTTAATAATATCATTGTATCAATTAAAATGTTATGTCAAAAGTCGTGTCAATTAAAAATATTTTAATTAATATCACAATTGAGTCCAATCTTTGAGAAGTATTTGTTAGGATTTTTTATTTTTCAGATAAATCTCACGAAAACATGGGCCAATATTCTCACACCCCAAATGCCAAATCTTCTGTGACAAATTGGGATTTATAAAATCAAAACATATGACTAAAACCAAGACAATAGAAAGATGCTCTCCTTTCAGTTTTTGTTAGTTAGACCGACGTTGTCAAAGTGAGTTGTCTATGTATATTTAGCTAATTTAGTTGTAGTGTGGCAGTGGTAAACGCCATCTGTGTGTTGCATTTGTTTGTTTTCCTGTTTCTTGGCAATCCTTTTTTTTTATTATTATTATTTTGCTATTAATATTTCCTTAAGCTAACTCTGAGTGTAGCATAAAACCCAGGAAAAAAATGAGGGAATTAGACCATCATTAATTGGTAATAAAAATAAATAAACTAAAATATAATAATGATTAGTAAATAGCCCACTTAAATTAAAACAAAATTTATTTTTAAATAGAATGACATAGAGAAAAACATAAAGCAACAACAGATAACGAAAAACAAACACAAAAAGAAAATGAAGAACAAAATGAAGAAAAAAGGGAGGAAAAATTATAAATTCAAGTGTTTAAAAAAAATATGCCATTGCAAAAATATTATATCTTTAAATATTTTTAAAAGTGTACTGTTTACTTAAATAAAAATTAAAATTGTGCTATTTAGTGTAATTTTTCTGAAAAGAGCTCTGGTTGTGCCTCCGTGAAGTGAAGAAGAGAAGAGAGAGAGTGTTTGGCCAAAGGAAATTAAGAGGAGAACAAACAAAGAAACCAAAGGAAACATTTCCTCATAGTTTCCATTTCTACAAATATTTACATGTATACGTTATATTTTCCTAACAATGTTTTAATGCACGAAAAAAAAAATCAAATTAACTAACACAAACATATGAATTTTTAATAATGAACAACAATTAAAAATTCGGGGATATAAGACATTTTTCAGCCAATAATTTCTTATATTTTATCTTAAAACAAAAAAAAATCCTAATAAATAGTTCTACAAAGATTAAGGAATCAAAATGAATCTTAATCAACAAGATTTATTTATCTTTGAAAAAAACTAATTAGTATGATTAATTGCAATATTTTGAGACTTTTATGGATAACTAGTCTAAACATGCGTTAGCTTATTATTTTTTTAATATAATAATTTATTATAAACACATAGATACATCTATAAAGATAAAATTATAATATGATAAAAATATCTTAAGATGCGTATAAGGTTGTAAAAATAAAAGAAAAAAAAAATAGAAAAGGAGAGTTATAATATTATAGGAAGAGAAAAGGAAAAGAAAAAGAGGGGTAAGGTGAAGAAAGAGAAAAAATAAATAAAACAAAAGGTGAGAAATTGAGGGAATGACACTAGTCGTGTGTGTAAGAGAGTGGTATGGTTTTCACCCTTTTATACGTACGTGGAGATAAATTAGTTTTCCTGATAATAAAGGGGCCTTAGGCAACTGCCTTGATGGCTTTATACCCTTGACCCGGCCCCAAATCAAATTTTCATCACTGATTTATTCATTATTTTTCCTGAAAAAGTAATTTTTTTAATTTTTAAAAAGAACTCATGATATCACTTACCAGTTACTTTTATGAATTTTTTTTATCAACAAACTTTAATTAGTGTCCCAATAATGGACCGTCCCATAATTCGTATACTTTAATCAATATACATGATTATAACATTATAACTAATTCATTGATTTGAAAATCCAAACTAGCTAATTTATTTATCAAGTGAATTTAAGTTCAAAATTAAGATTATAAAATACGACATCATATAATTCATAATTATTGGTATAAGAATTGAGAATAAAAAAAGGAATATCAAACAAACGATCATTTGTTTTTTGGCATTCTGTCTGTTTAGGAATCTCAAAAAACCACTATAAAATTGATTGGCTTTGCATGAAACGTGTGTATTCATGTATTTCCTTTCTAATGTTGAGCTTCTTTTTTTCTGAAATTAGAAACTAATATCTTATTTGTAAGAGCAATAGTTTCATTCCTTTCCCTTAAACAAGTGCACTTTTTTTTCTCCTACCAAAAAAGAACATTTTTTTTTAAGGAAAAAGAAAAACAGTTGAGTGAACTTGTTAGCCAACAACCCAAGAAAAAAGGAAAAAAAAAAAAACTTTAATGAAAAAAAAGTGATAGGTCTTAAAAAAACTACCTACCAGAAAATAGAAAGAAAAAAGAACTTGTAAATAAATATATATATATATATATATATCTCTGTATATATACACACACACACACACACATTTTCTATGATTGAAGGGAACTTGTCACTTGTCGCACTCCCGTTCGTCGGCCCGCAACAGCCGGTAAGTTTGCCTCTTTCCACGTTTGCCTTTCCACGTAAAATGACCGGATATCAGGGGTTTCCCGCAAAAACAGTCGGCACTTTAATCGACTCAAAAATTATAATTTGAACTCCCACCTTTTTGTACACTGATGAAGAACACACACAATTTAAAAAAAAAATTATAAAAAATTGCCGTCTCTGAGAGGGAATTCAATTCAGTCTCCCACCGACACTTCTTCTCCTTCTTCACAATCCCCTGTTCATACATTCATCCATTTTTTTTTAAATCCATATAAAAACTCAATCATCTTTTTTTTTTTGCTGCAACATAAAAGCTTCCTTAACCCCACAATTTTTTTAATCATTTTTACAACAAACCTTGCTCATCATCATATTATTTTATTAAATTCAAGTAAAAGTGTTGAATTTTAGTTTTTTTTTTTTTTTTGGGTTGAGAGTGTTGAATTTTGGTTGCAGTAGCTGGTTGGCTGATGATGGTGTATTTGGCAGCATTTCTTTCAAAAGAAATAAAAAAAACATGGTGGACTTTAGCAACAACAGATGGATACGAATTTTAGGTACAATTTTCTTTGTCCTGTCACGTTATTCTTTATGCAGCAATATAACATTCAAACACGATTCTCATGGTTTGTTATTCTTCTTTTCTCTTTCTTTTCATTCTTTTCAGTTTGTTTATTTATTTTCTTTTGAATTTTTTAATCCCTGTGGGCACGTTGAATTTTTTTTTTTAAAGCACCTTTTTTCCTATTTAATGGGTATTTTTTTAATCCAGAATGGCAACATTAATTGTAATACTAATAAAATATGTGAATTTCTTCTTCTTCTTGTAGCTTTTATCAAAGACCATGTTGGATATTTTGTTGCAGGAGTACTTGAAATGATGATTATTCCGAGCACAATTGCCTGCTGAAAACACAAAAGAAATTTATTCTAATTGGAGAGGACAGATTTTTCTTCCAAATGACAGTTGAGGAATTCAAACCTGATGAGGAGAAGAACAGGAAGAAGAGGAATCACGTGTTGGTCGGAATTCGGATGAACAGTCAGAGCAGAGAAGTTCTCAGCTGGGCTCTCGTCAAAGTTGCTCAGCCTGGAGATTCTGTAATTGCAATCCACGTTTGCCCAAGTCCTGGTAATCAATTTTCTCTCTTTTTTTCTTTTTTCTTTCTTTTGAGAAGTTTAGTACATTATTATTATTATTATTATTATCACATTTTGGTTAAGTGCAGGACATGCTTTGAACGAGAAGCCCACGTTGGATGATTATCTAGACGTTTACCAAGGGTTATGTAGCGTAAAGAAGGTTTCTTCTTTGTTTTTTTTTTTTTTTTTTTTTTCCTTTCAATTTTAAGTTTTTAGTTTCGATTTTGACGCAAACTTTTTTTTTTTTTCTGTTGTTTTAGGTGGAACTTGTTGGGAAGATCATGACAGGAGGTTCTGTCAGAAGAGTTCTAGTGAGAGAAGCAAAGAGTTATGCTGCTGTGGCTCTGGTTCTGGGCATTAATAAACAAACCACACTTGGGTAGGGACAGAGATTGAAACCCAAAATTTGTTTTATTTATTTATTTTTTTTTATGTTGTGTAATATTTTTTGTCCCTAAAGGAGTAGAATTTCAACTGCAAAATACTGTGCCAAGAGACTGTCCTCAACCACCGACGTTGTGGCTGTCCACAATGGGAAAATCGCTTTCAGAAGGTGCAGTGCCAGCAGCCAACTACCAGGTTTGTTGTTTGTTTCCCGGGAAAAATATAAACCAACTACTCCTTTAGTGTACTATCATTTCTAAGGGAAAAAAATATATATTGACAAATTCTAGTCTCAAACTTTGATATAGGCCTCAAAGGGGATCCAAGACCAAGTCTTGCACGATCCGAATTGGGCGACAACTCCGATGTTGAGACAGAGACCGTGGTCTCCGCTTGCGAAACAATTCAAAACTTGCAAGACAGTCTAGGACATGGTAGTGAAGACTCAAGGAGTGGCAGTTTCATCTCAAGATCAGATTCTCTTCCGTCAACGGATTTTTGCTCTATGGACCCAAGGCTTGGTTGGCCTCTACTCAAAAGAGCAAATTTAGTGGCTCCGAAAGGAAGGAATGTGTCCGTGGTTCAATGGGTAATGAGCTTACCGGACCGTTCTCCGCTTCAGACTCTTCATTGTTCAACTATTCTAGAGAATTCCAATGTGGAAACAGAGGTTAGTGACACCGCAGAGATCAGATTATCTGCTTTTAATGAGCCGCCAGAAGGCTTGCAACATCTCTTGCAAACAAGCTCACTTGGCTGCAAATATTGGTTCAGTCTTGAAGTTCTCAAGAATTCAACTTGTCAATTCTCTCCAGGTTTGTAATATAGATTCCATGTTTTTTATGACCCTCTTTAGACTTCAAACTTGCGTCATTTTTACCTGACCATATATTTTTTCCCCTATTAAACAGAAAATCTGATTGGAAAAGGAGGATGTAATTCTGTGTACAAGGGAACTCTTCCAAATAGGAAGCTAGTAGCGGTAAAGCTTCTCAATTCGTCAAAAGAAGGATGGAAAGAATTCGCCCTCGAATTCGACATAGTCTCTTCCTTGAAGCACAAGAATATTGCTCGTCTGCTTGGTGTCTGCGTCGAAGATAATGCTCTAATCTCTGTGTATGACTTCTTTCCTAAGGGAAGCCTGGAGGAAAACCTACATGGTAATTACACTATCTTTAACAGATAACAGATTCATATGTCAGCTCTGAAGATTGATTATACATATTATGTGACAATTTCTGATTGCTTGAAAAAGTAGTGATGTTTAGCAATTTTTCTAATACAAAATTCGATGCTCGATTTCAGGGAACAAGGGCAAGGGTGTATTGTCATGGGAAATGAGATATAACATTGCTCTTGGGATTGCTGAGGCTCTCCATTACCTGCACAAAGAATGCCCCCAACCTGTGATTCACAGAGACATCAAGTCTTCAAACATCCTTCTCTCAGATGGGCTTGAACCAAAGGTGCTAGCTTGACTTACAACAACCACATAATTAAAGTAGTGATATATTCTTATTTACATACATTCTGACTAACTAAATAAAGTAACCTTTTTTTTTTGTTTTATTATGTGGGCAGTTGTCTGATTTTGGTCTAGCTATGTGGGGGCCAAAAACTTCATCTTTTCTGATAGAAGGCGACGTGGTTGGAACATTTGGTTATCTAGCTCCTGAGTATTTCATGTATGGAAAGGTCAGTGACAAGATTGATGTCTACTCTTTTGGTGTTGTCCTTCTTGAACTGTTATCAGGAAGAAGGCCTATTGGCTCTGATTGTGCTAACTCCAATGGACAAGAGAGCTTGGTCATGTGGGTAAGTTAAGACTAATCCGACCTCCGTAGAGCTAAATTAAACTTTAGAGCTTTTTAGAGCAGGGGTACCACCTATAATTTATGTTTCTGAATATTACATGACAAGGAAAAAATATTCAAAACTGAAAGAAATCTAATAAAGATTTGATAGTTTAATACAAACCCCTATAGGTAGTATGGAACAGTAATATTGTGCGGAATTGAGTGCAGGCAAAGCCAATTATAGAGAGCGGGGATGTGAAGGGCATTTTAGACCCAAATTTGGATGGGAAAGTTGATGAGCTTCAGATGAAAAGAATGGCTCTTGCAGTTACTCTATGCATCACACAGTCAGCTCGACTTCGTCCCGGTATTAGCGAGGTAACAAATTTGACTATTAACAACGTTAAGGATGGACGCGACACTCATAATTGCTGTATGGTCCATACTGATCAATAGTGAAGAATAGACAATCGTGGTTACTTGTTTGACAATCTATTAGTTTCCTAGTGAAATTCTAATAAAGATGGCATTTTCTTAGCTTGAAAATGTGTTAGAGGGATGGTTTATAAATCTTGTTTTCTACTTTTTTTTTTTGGTGCTCCATAGATACTAAAGTTGTTAAAAGGGGATGAAGATGTGAAAAAGTGGACAGACTCCAAAGGTGATCATCAACAGGATTCAGAGAACCAGGATAATAAAGATGATGAAGTTTATCCAAAAACAAGTGCAGATTTGCATTTGGATGTTGCTTTGCTTGATGTTGTGGATGATGACAAGACGTCGTTTAGTAGCAGTACGGAGAGGAGACACAGCATTTCATTGGAGGAGTATTTCAAAGGAAGGTGGAGTAGATCACCAAGTTTTGATTAGTTTTGTTTTTAATTTTTTCTTTCTTTCTTTTGTCACAAGTTACTTTTTTTTTTTTTTTAATTGCAAAGCAACTTTGTGGACCATGTAATTTATGTCTGTACAGTAGAGGAAAAGGGAACAAAGAAATGTGCACCCAGAGGTGGTTTGTAAATCAGTAAATAAATATCCTATGTACAAAAATAGCATAAAGCAGTGAAAAGTTCTTGGTAAAATAATTCTGTTTAAAATCTTGAATCTTACTTTTCATGATGTATGTTTTCAAACCAGTAGTTTTGGACCAAATCATTTTTTTATACAAATTTAATAACTAGTAGATGAGACAGATGCCTACTAGTTCCCACCGGAGAATTTGCTTAAAAAATTTTTATTTGGCTACTTTGCTTGTATTAGTTACTTTAGTGATTTTTTTTCCTTGCCTTTTCATGTATGTTGGAATAAAAATACACGTGTGCTCTACCAAGGCGTTTGACAATTTTAATTTTAACTATAATTTTTATTTGCTATAATGTAAAGTTTTTATATACTATAGAGTAAAAAAAAAATACGTTATCATATAAAGTTCTTACATGTTATATTATTTTTAAACAAAATTGGTACGCTTTTAAGCCCAGCTTATATGTTTACAAACACAACTTTTTGCCCAATGGCATTTACTCAAATAATAATAACAATAATAATAATAATAATAATATATGAGATTAAGAATCACAAAAATGAATTAGGATCCATGCTCAATGCCTTGGATTTACATATTTTAATAAAATTTGTCAAAGCCACTTTCTCTATCTTATCTCCAACTCATTTTTTTCTTATAGGGAAAAAATAGTATCTTATAATGGACAAATTAATACAATATAGCCTATTTGAAATAGGTACTGCCCTAAACCAAACTATCTCTATCAATTATAGTATTTTTCTTTCATCTCTAATATGATTGAAGTTGTCTAGGTGTTTAATAAGGTGGTTAGAACTGTTAATTACAACTATTTTTATTATAGCATGTAAGAGCTTTATACTAAAGCGATTTTTTTATTGTTATTATAGCATGTAAAAGCTTTACACTATTTGTAATTGAAAAAATATTTAAACCACTAAAGCCAAACACCCTTGTCAGCATAGGCATGGTCCTTGCTGTTTGTATTTTGTAGTGAGCTTTCTTCCTTGAAACGTCAAAGGCTTAAAATCCGTCTTTGCCACACAAACATATCTTTATTGGGTCTTAAAGAGAAGGGTTACAACTACATGAAAACTTTATACTGTAGCCTATTTTATATTGTAATATGTAAAAGTTTTACAATATAACGCTTAGAACTATATAGAATAAAGAGCTACAAACGAATAAAGTTTAAACTGCGTATTATAAGATGTAATGCACATTTTCACTTTAAAATGTAACGTACAAAAATTTTATATTATTTACAATTGAAACCACAAAGTTTAAAACAATCTTGCAGTCATGCTTGAATAGAAAAAAAGAGTCAGACATATCTTTTCGTAACTCTCAATTCCATGTTTTTCATATTCAAGCTAATTCTAACCGTACAAAGGCAGAGAATAAAATTTTACTGTTGCTGGCCCCAAAAAAATTGGTTATTCATAAATTACACTGGTTTTATTTTTTTTAATCATTGACACCTCAATAACCCATAAATAATTATAGATCATAGAACGTGCTACCATAACTATTGATAATTACTAAGGGTATGTTTGTTTTATGCATTATTTGAACTCAATGGACTCAAATTTAGATTCGATTATCAAGAATCATTCGGATACGTATTTATTTTCTCCAAAATCTGAATCATTTGAGTATCAAGAATCTCAGTTTTCAGAGTTCTTATCCTCCCTAAAACTTTTAATACTTGAATATCTTTACTACAATAAAAAGTAAAATTCTCTCTCCTATATTTAAGAAAAAAAATCATAACTTCTCCATTTAATATCCAATTGATATTATTCTTTTTTCACTGTGTTTCTAATGAAGAGATGAATAATTCAAGATCATATATTGCATATTTTTTAAGATTATTAACATTAATATTTTATTAGATTTATTAATAAATAAAAAACTATCTTCACTATCTCTCCAAACACAAATTTTAATTTTATTCCATACTTAAATTAGAATTTAAATGCACATCCAAACGTCAATTCGAATAACAATTCAAATCACTAACTCAAATCCTAATTCAAATCACAATAACTCAAATTAAATAACTAATTCGAATCTATTTACGAAACGGATCCTAAATAATTTGACATGTAAGTAAACAACATAAAATAATTAAAATCAAGACATACTCTTTTTATTTATATTGGGAATTAGAAGCCCTAATTCTACCGAGAATTAAAAATACAAAAAATAAATAATAACACAAGAAATTTATAGTGGTTCACTCTCAATTTGAAAGCTACGTCTACTTTCAGCAGCTATAGAATAATTCACTATAGTAATAAAGAAGTTTACAAGAGAAATTTGCACACACTTTCCTTAGAATTTTTCCTAGCCTCTTAACCACTCAATTTTCTTGAGTTTCATTCTCTAAAAAAAAGAACACAACCCATCTATAATGTTTACTAAATAATGGGAAACAAACCCTAAAAATTATAAAACACCCCCAACTCACTGACATTCGCAGCCACACGAGATTTGCCTCATGCTATGATTTTTGTAGTTCTCCGTGAGCGGCCGCGTGCCTTCTTCTTCACGGTCGCATGTAGTCTCTGCCTTTTCTTACAGCCGCACGAAAACTTTCTCCACAGGGGCACGCACTTGAACTTGTTTTACTTGCGTTTTCATCTTTCTCCTCAAAATTCTCTACATGAGGTGATATTCTAAAAAGCGTTGGATTTAGCTTCACACTTCTTAACAATTAGTACTCAACAAAATAAATCATCTCGATGCGCAAAATTAACTCTTTTTACTAGCGCTTCTCCTTTGGTTACGCATGCGTGGCTAAAAATCACGCTCTTTTGGTCTTTCACTCTGTTCGTTCTTTCCCCCCTTTTTTTAAACGTTAATGAAAACTCATTTTATCAAAACAAATAAATAAATAATAAATAATATTTAAATAAATAAAAGAACGACCAACTACTTGTAAGCTCATCCGACTAGTTAAACGCAACAATTTAAGTTGAAACATACAAGAAATTTTTATAAATCTTAATAAAATAAAGTGTTTCAAAATGTCCCTGGTGAAATTTGTAGTTTTTAAATTATATTCTTCGAATTAGTTTCTCTTATTTGCCCCTACTCTTGGGGGTTCTCTTCCTTCCTTTAAGAGGCTAGTACACAAGCTACTAAAGCTAGCAAGCTAGTCTACACGTGCCAGCGTGGTGGTGCTCCATCCACTGTGGTTCGGCTTTTTGTGACTATGTATTTCTGGTCTTCTTTGATAGCCTGAATCGGCTTGTCTGTGATGGTTGGTTCTTCCCATACTGTTAGGTTTCATTTTTGTTTTGTGATAAATGGTTGTCGAATAACGGTGTTCCACCTTTTACTTTTTGTGTTTTAAGATTTTGTTTTTGCTTCAAGTCTCTAATAATTGAGATGGTCTTCTTATCTTCTGAGTTTATTTATGGTTTGCTAAATCTGCGGCAATGTCTTGGTGCTGCTAGACTTTTGTTTATGCGAAGTTAGTAGTGGCTTTAGTGTTACAGGTTATTGGCTCTCAATTGTCGGATGACTCTATTGATCGTTGAGATCTTATCAAAATGAGCTTTATGCCTACTCGATTATTGATGTACTAAGGAATTTTTCCCTTGCTGGATTTTGATGTATGTCTTTGACTTTAAGCTTCATAAATCTGGTCTTAATTCAGGGTATTGTCTTATGTATTATGAGATCAATCGCATTGGTGTTTGTGTTTTTTGTTTAGTTGAATACAGTTCCTCCTTTCAAAACAAAACCAAAAAAATAGCTATTCAAAATTATACTCCATTGTTAAGGTATTTTGTCCTATCCTACAATGCAACTTATATAAAAGCAAAGTTTTATGGATTCTTGGATCCGTTGGTAGAAAAATTTAATCCATATATGATAGATTAAAGATATAATAAAAATAACAATGATAACAATGATAGTCAATGATAGTATTGACAAAAAAACAAAGGAGATTTCTTATCAATCTATTGAAGTATTGTTGATTTTTAAGAAAGATATTTAAGGATTTCATTAGTGTCAAGCACAACAGCCGATAAAAAATAAATCCATCTATAAATTTGATGTAGTGAGATTCATTTTTTATTAACGTGTGTGTTAATACTAATTGTACCTTCTCTAATGCAACGTTAAACGGATTTATTAATAGTATATTTGACATTTGAGTGCAAAAACCATCCTTCAATGCAATTTCTTATTCAAATTCTAGATTCATCATCTGCTAGACTGTGGCAAATTTACCACAAAAATATAACATACGATAAATTTGACATTTTATTCTTATTAGTTTATACATTGACTTTTTTTCTAAAGAATCAACTTTTTCTTTTTAGTCATTATAATCTTGTCATTTTAAATTATTTTAACAGTCAAGGTTTCCTTTTTTAAGTTTCAAATCCTTATAATTATGATATAGGGTAAATACAGGTTAAAAAAAATAATATATTGAAATATAAAATAAACACATCAAATATATTATTTTCATACTTTTTCATGTCAAATATAGCATTAACATCGATACTTATATTGAAGATAAGCTTAATCCTATTAACTAAAAAAGGGCGTCTATTGACACCCTCATTCTACTTTATACACCTCTTTTTTTAATAAAATTTGTTATTACTCATTGCTAAAATTACTTTTAAGGGAAAAATTATAGAAATATTCATTATAGACCCCACCTTAGAAAAAAAATTATTGTGCCTTAGTTTTTCTACAAAAATAGAGATAAATGCTGACAATCAAGAGTCTTTTCACAAAAAAAGTACGCGGTTTCTTTTTTCTTCAAAATTATCATTTTTTCTATTTTTTTAATCGTTGAACTCAACTGATAATACGAATTGATTTTCTTACAGGAAGAAAAATAGTGTATATATGAATTGATTTATTTATAATATGAAAATTCGTGATGGTATATTCGGATTTTTTGGGAAGAAACTCATAAAGAAAAGATGAGTAGAATAAGCAATTCCAATTCTTAAAGTTCTGTTTGGTCCTTCAATCAGCAGAAACAAAAACGGCGTTCATAAAAAAAATGCAACATTTTTTTATAATGAAATTGGAATATCTTTTTTCTTTTAAATCAATGATATTTTATGCATTCCCTTAGGTGTAGTTTTGTTTAGTTGGTTGGGTTGGAGGGTGGAAAAATAAAAAGAAAAAAACTATCTAGGTATAAGTTTTGTTTTTGGTATTTTAAAAAATTAACAAATAAAACAAGAGGTAGTTTAAGTAAAAAATATGAAAAGTATACCCTAATTTAAAATTATTCATTTTTAAGCGAGTAAATAAACAATCAAGAATAATAAATAAATAAATTTGTCTCCTATAACCTGGGAGCCCGTAAAGCTCCCCCACGTAAACTTCGAATTGCACCGAGGCCCCCCAAATAGGTATAAATTCAAATTGGCGGACAAAAATTTACTCTGATTTGATCTCTGATGTTCCTAGAGAGAGAAGCAAAAATAGGCTTTCGTTGGTGCCTCGTGGAATCTCTGAGGCAGTCGTTCGATCAGATCAAACCTGGTACGTCCATTATAAAACGACCGCCATCTTCGCTCCCCAAAAAGAAAAACTAGGGTTTCCTCACTCCACCTCCTGCCACACTTCTCTTCTCTCTGCTTCCGATGTTAATTCCTCCTTTCTCCGCCGATTTTCTTCTTCGTCCTTTTGATTTGATCACCGAATTCTTAATTTCGTATAATCGATTCGGTTCTCTTGCTCCACGGATTTGAATCTTCCGTGCGGTTTTTTTTTGGTTCTTGGTTTCTTCTTGGTAAGTCATTTTTCCCTTCCTTCTCCGCTTGGAAATTTTTTTATTCTTTCGTTTGAATTAGTTGTGTGATAGATTTTGGGGCTTCGTGAGATCGTCGAGAGTAATTTCTGTTTTGCTTATTTTGGTTTTTTAGGGTTGTGGTTGATTTTCTAGGGTTTAATTTCAGTGGAATTTGTTTTGTTCCGTCGTTGGTACCGTCGTTTTGTGAGTTCGTGTTTGTTGGGTTCTTCAAGTTCTGTTCACGACGAGAGTAGGGATCAAAAATTTGGGAAAGATTAAAAAAAATTCTAAGAGCTTTTTTTTTGGGTTGAAATTCGCGTCTTTAGCTATCATAATTAATGGACGACGGTGAGGTTGATTTTTCGAACCAAGACGTGTTTTCTAGTCCGAACATGGATGGTGAGCTTCCGAGCAGTGGCTCGATGGATAGCTTCTTTGATGAGCTTCTTAAAGACACTCACGCTTGCACTCACACCCACACTTGTAACCCACCTGGCCCTGACTACTCCCACACCCACACTTGTTTTCATGTCCATACCAAAATTGTGCCTGCCTCGGCCGAAGGCAAGGCTGTGTCGGATGACACCGCAGAGTCTACAGAGAACAAATCGAAGAAACGCCCATTGGGCAACCGCGAAGCAGTCCGTAAGTATCGCGAGAAGAAGAAGGCGCGAGCGGCATCGTTGGAGGATGAAGTTGTGAGGCTTAGGGCTATTAATCAGCAGTTGCTCAAAAGGTTGCAGGGTCAGGCTGCTCTGGAGACCGAGGTTGCAAGGCTCAAGTGTTTGCTTGTGGACATCCGTGGAAGAATTGAAGGAGAAATTGGGACTTTTCCGTATCAGAAACCTGTTAATTCGAACCTTACGAACACAAGCGTGCCTGGTGCCTACGTGATGAATCCGTGTAACGTGCAATGTGATGATCAAGTATATTGCCTGCATCCAGGGATAGACGGAAAATGTGATGGTGCTGTGTTGAATGGCCAAAGTTTTAGTGGTTGTGAGTTTGATAGTCTTCAGTGTTTGGCAAATCAGAATTCAGGAACCAAGGAGCTTCCCGGTTGTGAACTTGGAAATGCATCATTCCATGTCAATTCTTCTGGCTCAAGTAGGAGGAAAGGTGAAACCTAGAATGGCCCTTTCCATATAATATGTTTTGTATTAGTTTGTTCCTGAGTTTGAAATTTTTTTTTTATATTTGCTATTCACTTTGCTGGGATGTTGTTCACACTTTTTGTCTGGTATATTATAGCTGATCCTCTAAGTTTGGCAAGTTTTTAAATTTTAACTAATGCATGGGCTATTTTTTTCTTGGCAAAAAACAATAAAAATTTTTTTGAATCAAAACTAGTTAGTTTTACAAGCTCATTGGTCTAGCAATGCATAGGTGGTTGTTGAGGCTGCCATGTACTATTGTGCAACATACCTCGTAAGAAATGGTTTGATTCTCTCATTTATCTCTCAAACTGAATTAATTTTAGCGGATTTACATACTCAAAAAAGAAAAATTATGGACAAAAACTTTTTCATTTTGTGATTGGATGGCATTCAGTTTTATTTGGTGAAAGGAGTCAGAGTCCCTAGGCATGAGATTGCTTTCTTGCGCGTGATGATTTCTTTTTTTCTTTTTCTTTCTAATAATCTTTTTTTTTTTCCGTTGATGTTGAACTTACTAAATTCAAAGTCAGAAGCTTTTAATGGTTTTTTTTTTTTTTTACCTTATTTTCTTTCTTATGTCTTTTGTTGTGATTCTGACCTTTTTGTGATTTATTTTACTAGGAGGAGCTCGCCCAGCGACAGCAAGTTGAAAGCCTTATAAGACAGCACATTGTTAAGCATCCAGATAGATATTCTATAATAAATAGTTGTCAAATTGCAGCATCAGCTTTCCCTCAGGTCCTTTGTGTTTTTATGTAATATTTTCTCCTTTTTTGTTAATTCAAGTTTTCAATCAAAATAGGGTCCTTTGAACTGGTATGCTTTCTGATACCTGCCCAATTGTGGTTTGATCATTTTATGATCCCAACTCTACATGTTTTGTAGAGCTTTAAAACCTTAAGTAGTAAATGTGTCATCGGTGGAACTTGTGGCGGGAACCAACTTTCTGCTATTATGTAAAGCTCAAATCATTTTGAGTCAAAGCCTATTATTTTCAACTTTATGGTTTTATGTACTTTGCTGTTTTTTGTCTCAATTTGATCAGTACGACTCTGCAATTCATTGCCATATTTTACTTTTCTGTTTTTAGTTTTACCTTACTTTAGCTATAATTTTCACTTTCACAGCATTTAAACTCTTTGATTGCTGTAATCACAGAACATAGGAAGATGGGATGTCTTTGATATTTCAATTCTATGAGCTGTGAACAAGGTGAGTCACATTCGCCCTTCATGAGATCCAAATTTCTTATTTTGTGAATGAAAAGGATCTCGCTATAGTGTAAGAGAGTTTGCTTCTGCTTTTACCATCTTGTGCAAGTAAAGGATGCCAGATTTCTTTGTGAAGGGAAAGCATTCTCTTCTGAATTGAAGAATTTGTCCTACGATTCATATCATCATCAATTTAGGACTGAGGCGTGGGTGAATTGCGCATGTTTGTCTTTTGGCTGGTGGGTCTGGCCATTGGGATCTCTTGCCACTGTTAGGTAGGTGAATAAAGAAGATGGCAGAAAGAAGAATCTTTTATATGCTTGTTGGCTTTAAATTTATGGTGCATAAGTTGCTTTGCTGAGCTGGATTTCATTCCGAACGCACACTTGACTGAACACAATAATACTAATCTTATTGTTCTGATGCAATGGCCAGTTTCTGGTTAATAGTTTATTGAAAGGTTCCTTATGCCCAAAAAGTGGAGAGAGAGAGAGGGAGCATAAGTAAATAAGAAAGGTTATGCTGCCACTTTTTTCTTTTTTGGGCCAACAAATCCAATTAGTTATTCCAGCACTTCCATTTTACTCTCTAACAAGTTAAAAAGTTCTTTGAAAGAAAGTTGGTGATGGAAAAGCAAATTCCTCTTTAGTCTCTTCCTTTATTCTCTGTAAGCAAAAAAGGTGTAGGCATAAGAGCATTCGAATCTGTCATAATCATATACTGTTCGACGCTGACAAATAGGTGCTGAACTTCATGGTCTGTATGTGGCCTCAGAGATAACGGGTGCGAGGGGAGAAAAATGTGGGACATTGAGTTTTGTAGCATGGATGATTCTCTTTCGATTGTGTAATCAATTAATTAATCACCGATTCCGTAATAAGCTTGCAGACGCCAAGCATGTTGTTCGATGGTCAATGGGCAACGACAGGAGGTCAGTTTGACGGGTGGGCAGTGCGGTTTGGAAAAACTCAAACCGTTACCGTCCATTTTTAGCGACAGACGGGGCGGTTTGCGGCTGCTGGTTGGTGGCTGGGTTGTGGGTGGTTTGGACCTATATTATACATTAGTTAAAAATGCTTAAAAATAAAAACAAAAAAGGAAAAACGTATTATTAATTTGTTGTGTGTTTTTACTATGTTTTAAGGATAATTATTATCAATTTACTATTTTTTAAAAGTTAAAACAATCATCATCATAATTCATATCGTATGATGTATGCTTCATAATATATAGAATTCGCAGAACGGTTTGAAATTGCGATTTGGTGGGACGGTGTGGTTTTAATAAACACCCTTTATCTATGATGGGCGGGTGGTTTGAAACAACGGTTTGACAATTTGATGCCGTTAAACAATCACGACGATGGGAGCTCGGTAGTTTGGTAGGTTTTTTGTGCGCCCTTTTGACAGCCTCAAGAAGAACAGTGAATTGGTTGGGTGTTCTATCATTTATGCATTTTGTGCACAGACATGTAACATGATCTTTCTGGTAATGTTAAAATGAGCAAAAAAGAAAATAAAGAATATTTTATAAATAATAAGAACTAAAGTTAATAGTATAAAAAATTAAATTATAATGATAATTATTATTAGTTAACATTGTCACATTAAGAGAGTAAAATATTCTGAAAATGCAGTATAATTTTTACTAAAGGAAAACAAAGTTCCTTCTTAACACGTAGAGTCACCACCTTGGTAAAGTTCCCTAGATGAGTGTTCATGAAGCCCCCAAAGTACTCCTAATTTTCTATTATCATAATAAGGGAAGAAAAGGGCAAGGCAGCACATTTACTCTTTGATAAACTTTATGCAGTGTTTTCATAGAAAATGGTTGTCCTTAGAATTTTCTCCTCAACTGCTTCACATTAGTTAGTTTTAACTAACATTTCAGTTAAAAACAGTATAAAACTCTCACAAGCTACAATAAAAACAAAAAAATTATTACAGTATAAAACTCTCACATGTTATAATATTTACAATTCTAACCAATAGTTCTAACCGCTATGCCCTTGATCATGTCATATTACAGGAGATTTTAACGAGTCTCCATGCTTCGACCCAACCAAAGCAACGATGTAGCAATTTTTTGTCCAGTCGGTGGTGAGTGATGGTGGATCAAATAAAAAGATAGATATCATGCTCTCAATACTGAAATCAACAATCTTGACTTTCGAAGATCTGATTAAAGTTGAACGTGAAGGCCCGGGCCCTTTAAACTTTCATACTGAACATGAATATTTTCATAGCACCTACTTGATTAACAAAAATACCGGGCGTTGGCAAAAACCGGTTTTCTCAAAAAAAAAAAAAAAAAGACATAAAGACGACCTAAGATGCCAACAAATAACAAATCTATCTCAATTCCTGTAAAATCATTCACAGCGAAAGGATTCAGGTAACCCCACCAAAATTCCACGGTCCATTTTCCAGGTGAAAGAAGAAAACAAAAGGCTGTCAGAGTTCACTGCTCAAAGGAAGATTACCAAGAAGCGTATTTGGATCGGATATTTTGATTAGTCATCACGGCCACCATACTCATCGCCATAAATACTGTCAGAAAGTTGCCAGACTTGAAGAGTGTTGTCCTCGGCTACACTTGTAATCACCCATGGCTCGTGTTTGTTCCAGGAGAAATCTGATATCTTAGCTTTGTGACCCCCATGAGAAAAGAGAAGCTCCGGAGGTCCATCGTCACCGTCTCCTTCCAACTGCTCATCCCCAATCCTGAAGGCATCATTTTAAGTGTTCAATTGTTATACTTTTCTTTAATAACCATAGAGGAAGAAATAGAAACGTCAATCAGCTGATCGACATTGTATTTGTTTTGGCCTTTTCACCCTATTACCAAAGAATGAAGGCTAGGAGCAAATTCTAACGCCAAATACCTGTTAAGGTCCCAAATCATCAGCCTTCTGTCATCAGCAGACGAAGCCAATACCGTTTCGTGATTAGGATCCCATTCGACCTGAAATACCTCCTCTCTGCAAAGAAACAAAATTGAGAATAAGGGAGTTTCATTCCTTCAATATCGTTGTCAAAATTTATTTACAATGAAACTAGGAAAAAAAAATTTTGCAATGTAAAGCCTAGTGAGTCTACGTAAACCAGAGCTACAATTCGGTAGAGAAAGGAAATGCATGATTCAAGAGACACCTATATTGACTTATAACATAATTGCAAAAAAATCTAAAGATTAAAACAGATGGGTAAAAAAATCACACGTGTGACTACTCAAAACATGCAATGGCACTGTCAGCTTCCGCATATCAAACAAACCAACAGTCGTATCTGAAGATGCCGTAGCCAAAATCCACTCATTGTATGGATTGAAGGAGAGATAATTCACCTGAGATTAACCAGAAAATATGAGAACAAAGTGATAAAATGCAGAGAGTAGAAATACCCGGTCAAAAACATCTATCATTATTCTGGGAAAAAGAACACAACAACAAGAAGAAACAAACAAATATCACGTTACGATATTGCAAGGAAGAAAAGGCCATACAAATGCAACGATCTCTGACTGACTAATGTCATTAATAAATTCCCTCATGATACCATGAGCAAGAAATCCATTTTATTCTACAAATCCCCACAAATCGAATGAATATCTACGAACTCCTAATCCTAGATGCTCTTTACCTAGTGGCAACAAATGCTAAAATTTTATAGCGGGAAGGAAAGCGTCAATAGAACTGAATGCCATTATACCAAATACTATCTTAATAAATTTATAAACTAAGTTTCTATTCATAGCATTAAGAAACAAATATATTCAACAATCGGACTCGAACTATTACACATATCATACAAAATTTTAACTTTTAACACTGCATAACCTCTTTCTCGTGAGCTTTGACAGAGTGTTGGCTCTGGTTTGTGCGCAAGTCCCATATGATCAATCTACAATCATCCCCAACTGACCCAAATAAATTCTCATCCTTCCAATGCCACGACACATCTCCCACCACACTTTCGTGACCCTGAAAGCAAAATCAACAGGCAACCATTAACAACCTACATAGAAAATACACCATTCCTACCATTCCTTGAATAAACGATGTTCAAGTCCCAAATTTACCTCATAAACATGCATTGGATCAAGCACTTTGTCTACGGCCACAGCAGACACATCCCACAAACATATTTTACAATCATGCGAGCCGCTCAAGATATAGCCCTCCTTTATGGAATTCCAAGACAATCCATACCCTTCCTTGTCATGACCCCTTAACCTCAAATCCGGCTCACAATCACCCCCTTTGGGTTTCACCTCCTGTTTGGCACAATCAAACACGTACACCTCGCAACCACTCGTCTTTGCACAGATAATCGTCGAGTTCTGCGGCATATAACGCGCCTTGTTCACTTCGCCGTCAACACGTATCCTCTGAGTAATCTCCACCTACATTGACAAACCAAACCAACAAAAAAAAGTAGAGAATTTTTTTTTATGGAGACATTTTAACAAACAGATAATAGGCAAAAATTCAATTCTGGCTCAATTTGAGCTTTCGACAAAAAGAAAATCACAAATTTCTACGCAAATCGAAGAGATTATTGTTGACAAATAATAAAGAAAATAAAAAATTGTGTACGAAATACTGTACCTTGGGGAAAATAGTGTTAGGGTCACTGGTGTCGAAGGCTGTTTCCGTAGCGGAGGAGGGGAGGAGAGCGTCGGCGACCATGAGAAAGTTGGAGAAGCCGTCGGAGGTGTGGGTCCCGAGGACGAGCTTGTGGACGGAAAGAGAAGGGTTTGGGTGAGGGATGGGGGACGAAGGGGACCAATGAACGGTGAGAGAAGGCCATTCGAGAGAGTGAGAGATGATGAGATCGTACAAGAACGGAGAGTTCTTCTTCCACACGACGTACTCCTCCTCCACCTGATCCAGACCCGCGTCTTGCTCGTCCGCCATGGATGCGCCTCCTCCTCCTCCTCCTCCTCCTCCTCCTTTGTTCGAGCTTTTCCCGCCAAAATCGAAGCGCCAAAAGTCTGAAGTATAACCTACGGATGGGCTACGGTGTCTTTATAAAGGCACAACATAGGGCTTGATGGGCTGTAATTCTAACTTGGGTTAAAGAAAGCCCAAATAGAAAAGAAAAGAGAGAAATGAACCAGAAAAAGATGGGAACAACGAGGGAAATATGCCTAATCGTTAGTTGAATAAAAATTAATAGACTAAAATATTTGAATGGTTTGTAGATAGACCATTTAATTTTAAATCAGCATTGATTAAATGATATAATGATTAAAAATTAAAATCTTTAAATTGAGAACCCTAACAACCAAGTATGTCTTTTCTTTTTTCTCTTTCTTTCTCTTTTCCAACATGTCTCCACTCTCCCTCTCTTCACCTTTTCCCTATCATGAATAGTGACAGCGCTGGAGGAATCATCGAATTCGAGCAAAGGCGCCAAAAGTGAAGAGCGACGACACCGGAGAAGCAAGTCTTGTTGGCATCGCGCTGTCGTTTGTGGCAATAGTTACGCAGAGTTAAGCTTGCAAGGGCCTCTATTGGGATTCTTTAAGTTATTGTGGCGATGGTCCCGAGGCTCTAACAACGTAATTGCCATGAGGTTAGTCTGATGGAGCAACGTTGAAAATAAAGCTGAGGAGGCTTGCCCTTGTGACAGTGAAAAATCACAAGATCCTGTGAAGGGCGTTACGAGTTTCTCTGCTACTGACAAAAATAAGAGATTCACGAGATCGACGGTGTCAATGAAGAGAGGTTGCACAATCCTGCGACAGCATCTTGCTAGGAGCAAGTGCCAGAGTTGCGTGACGTCTCACGAAGGGAAGCATTAGAGTAGTGAAGGGAGGTGTCGGAGTAGTCGCCAGATTCGCACGACGTTGCTGAAGTCATCATTGGTTTCGTTGCCAGAGCTAGGAGAGAAAAGAGGGGGAGAGGGGAGAAAGAATATGTGTTAGAGTTTATTGTAGGAGATGAGGAAGATTAGAGTAATTTTGAAATTTTACATCAATTTAACTTATGTACTTAAATATTTTTTAAAAGAATGCTATTTTCTTACATTAAAAATTATAAGTTTGTTATTTGATGCAATTTTTTAAAAAGATATTTGGTTATTTTTATTTTTGACCGGAGGAATTAGAGTCGTCCCACTTTGGCCCTTAACATTTCAAGTGACACAAATTTAACACTGAAGTTTTAATTCGTGACATTAACAGTCATTTAGTCTCTCAAATGTTAAATTTTTGATAATTTGTGCTTGTGGGATGAACAAGCAGGTAATAAGCTTTTGAAGACAAGTTGCTTGTGTTTAACATTAAAATTGACATGATCAACCTAAACTTGTAGCCCGATGAGATTTTTTCAAATCTTGATTCTTCCTTCTCGTAGGTGAAAGATATATATACGTGTGTGTGTCTATATATATGTTGTGATTCAAACTATTACCTACTTATCACGTGCATCTCACATGCATGGATCGTTAAAATTTTTTCGTCTAAGAAACAAAAGAATTGTTGGCGTCACAAATTGAAACTTTAGAGGCCAAATTTGTATCATACGAGGCATCATGGTTTAAAGTGTGCTGATTTTAATTTCTTAGAGGCCAAAAATAGAAATAATCTTGAATATATATATATATATATATATATATTTCTAATGATGTATAATTGTTTTAAGGTTATTAACGCCAATGGCCTTTAAACTTTAGGGTTTTCCTCACTTTACTACTTGGACTTTAGAAATTATCACTTTACTTCTTAAACTTTAAAAACTTTTTACTTTGCCCCCCTAAATTTTTAAAATCACCATTTTGTCCCTGAACTTTCAAAGCTACGTACTTTATCTCCTTAATTTTCTATTTTCTGTTCAAATAGACTAAATTAAACCCACATGATCCGTATATAGGTCACATGTAAAGGCAAATTAATGATATCGAATGATTAGATTAAGTGAATTAAGAAGATCCCTCCTAAATAAGAAATATGCATTTACTCATTTATTTTTTGCGGATACTTGAATTTGAATACTAAAGAATATGAGTTATACATTAAAATGAGAAAATACTAGCGAGCAATATCGAGAAAAAATATGCATACATATCTTTCTTAATTAAGAGCAGATAAAAACAATTAAATAAGAGTGTAAACATTAAATAAAACTTGAAAATGATAAAATCTCATTTTAACCCTTATAGGTGACTTGCAAACCAAGTGGGCTTAATTATGTCTATTTGACAAGAAAATCAAAAAATAAGAGATGAAATAATAAGCTTTGAAAGTTCAAGAGCATAATGGTGATTTTAAAAATTTAGAGACAAAGTGAGGAGATTGAAAGTTTATGAGATAAAGTAGTGATTATTAAAATTTATAGGGCAAAGTGATGGAGACCTTAAAATTTTGAGGCTATTAATATTAATAGCCTATTTTTCAAACTTTCGTTCTTCTTTATTTCTATATGTTTACTACAATATCTTTACTGTTTAGGTCGTTTGAAAGAATAGTTGAAACCAACAGTTTTAGTTTAAGAACTTTAGTATGTGATAGCTTTACATTGTAAGAATTTTTTATTTCATACTTGTGACGACCCGCCTTTTCGGGCAATCATTTAATTTTCTTAAACATAGTTCCTAAACATTGATCTTACTTACTTAGCAAGAAAAATACTAAATTAAATTTTTTTCTTTAAACATTCTTTAAAACGTACTTAAAAACTATTGCGACCACTGTCGTCATTTAAGTTGAGACTTCACTCAACACTTGTCTTTAAAACTATTTCAAATCGTTTCTTAAAACTTAATAAGAAACATTTACTGAAACATAGCTTAAAACTTAACCTTATAATTATATAAAACAGTTCGTAAACTGTATCTTAAATCTTTGTAAACATTTCTTAATGCTTTGACTTTATTAAAACTTTGAAAACACTCTATTAAATAGTGAAAAACATTTTTTCCTGTATAGCGGAAGCAATTGTGATGGTATCCATACCTAAATCTTCGCATCTGCCCTCCGCAGCACCTAGCTCTTCTAAGGGGTCCTACTGGTCGCTCATAAAACTTCTTACAACATGAAGAAACTTTTAATAAGCTTTCGCTCTGTAAGTTCAAACATATTCTCACAAATCATTTTAAACTTGCTTTAAAACTTTTCTCATGAAAACCTTTCGCTTAAAACATTTTTCATTAAACATTTTTGAAACGTTTTCATAAACATTTTCATAAAGCATTTCTTTAACGTTTTTCATAAATGCTTTTCATAAAATATTTAACATAAAACAACTCTCAGATTGCTCTTCATAAACGTCATTTATGTTTTCATAAACACTTAGTATAAAATATTCCTCAGAATGTTTTTCATAGTATATAAATGTTTCATAACAAGGAAAATAAGAAAAAATCAAAATGCATGTTTCTATTTATGCTCAATTATGAATTTTCGATTATGAGTGTCTTATGAACATTCTTTTCTTACTTTAACTTTCTATCCTTGTTGCTTAACTTTCCTTATCTTACTTTAACTTTCTATCCTTGTTCTTTAACTCTTCTTATCTTACTTTAGTGTTCGTACCAATATCATCGATCATGAGATTATAAACATGATGCTTTCCTTGTGGAAGACTTGAGACCATCGATCATCGAGGTTATGTACTTTACATCTAAGAGGTTAAACTTTAACTTTACTTTTATTACCTCACAACAAGAAGGCTGGTACGACACTTTCTTTTTATCTTTACGTTACATTCTTATTAATTTTAATGAGCATATCAAATGCAGTCACATCATATGCAAACACACTTGCAAATCATAGCTAGTACTGTAAAACCTATTGCATAATAAATGCAACATAAAACGCAAACACGTTTTGCAAATCATAACTTGTACTTTGAAACTTATTGCATAACAAATGCAACTTATTGTATAACAAATGCATCATAAAACTTACAACTTAAACTATAAAACATTATGCATTATCAAAATGCAAACCATACTTTAAATACTTTGAAAATCATAACTTGAACTTTTAAAAATATTATGCATATCAATATGCAAATAGGCTTTAAACATACAGTTGCAAATTCATTGCAAATCTTGCTTTGAATCTTCAAAACTTGTTGCATAATAAATGCAAACATACTTTAAAAGAAACTTTCATAATAATTACAAACTCATTTATAAACGTATACATAAATATTTAAAAATCATTTACTTCATATTGTAGGTGAGGTTTGAAACTTACCTAAACTATGCTCTAGTGTTCTCTATTCCTTTCCTTTTCCTTTTGTTAGTCTGCCTCTGTGTCCTGATCAAACGACAACCGACTCATTAATAAACTTTATTTTTATCAATCTATTCGATTGATAATAAAACGTAAATATTAAACATTCATTTCCTTTTAACTTAACTTGGTATACTATTAGTTTACCCTTCTTTACTTAACTTTATAATCTACTAGGTTACCTTTGTTCTCAAACGTCCATTAGTTAAACTTCTCGTCTCACTAGCGATTTCATTACTAAATGTATTACGAAACATTTTCTGTCTAAGGACATTATGCTAATTTGAAGAATTCGACTCTACTTTGGCCGTTTCCTTGATAATGACGATTTTACCCCTGGCGGGTTTTTCGTTAATTTTCGTAACTCTATAAAACTCATTGCTTAATTTTACCGTTCTATTATCTACATATTACAGAAAATTTTTTACTTAGGAATGTTTCCCGACATCGGGCGTTTTGGGTCCGTTTTGGCATTTTTTCGTAAAATGACCATTTTGCCCTTAACGTTTTTCTTTCATTCATTCCTTGCCTAACTTTAAATCTTTTAAAACTTAGCATCTATAATACTTACTGTCTACAATAGTATAGGGAACCAAAGTTCTCTAGTGAAAACCCAATTTTCACACAATTTCACAGTTTTGGCTTAAAATACAAAAATATTTGCATTTTTGCCCTTAAAACCAAAAATAATATTTTTAAACCATTAGTTCTCATTTTTCATGAGAAACATTTTTGCTCAAAGTACCATATTCAAAATTATTTGAAAAAATAGCATTTTTGCCCTTTAATTTTTTTTATTTTTAACAAATTCTTGTAAAATTAAAATCTCACAAACGGTTGAGATTTTTGACTAATTGTTTATAATGCTTAACAGTTTCGTTGAGATCTACAACTTTTGTGTTTCAACTTTTTCAAAATTTCCATTGCACAGGGGTGTTTTTGGGCAATTTTCAATTATGCTGAGAAAAAACTTTTTCTTTTAATTTAGTCATTGAGGCATTTTTGTAAAAATCCATTTTTAGTCAGCACCTCTACCCTTGCAAGGGCAGTTCCAACTCATGTTTCAATTATTTTCATGCCAAATCATCAATTTTGCAAAATTAGTACAAAAATTACACTTTTTGTAAAAACTAACATTTTCAACAATTCAACCATAAATTTCACAACATCAACATACGATAAATCATATTTCTATGGGATTTAATCAAAGCTTTGCTTGAAAACCCACATGCTTTTAAAGAAATAGAAATCAAAACAAAAATCACAAAATTTCAAAACTTTAAAAATCAAAACTTACCCAACTAACACTTTGGATTTCTAGCTTTTCAAGGCTCCTTTGAAACTCCTTCCTAGACATTATTTTCATGCAAAAACACCTTTAGTTAACTTCTCCATTAACCTATCAAAAATCCCTTGAAAACTTGAAAAAAGTTTAGGTTTTACCTTAAAACTTGTTGAACTTTCTCGGATTTTGCCTCTTGAACTTGATTTGGGTTATTTTTGCAAAAATGTGAAGTTGCAAAATTTTTGGGAGAGCTCATCAATGGCTGCCGGTTTGGGAGGAAGAAGAAAATGAGATTTTTTTGGCAAGAAGAAACTGGGATTTTTTTGGCTAAACACACATTTAATTCATGTTTTCTCCAATAGGGTGACTCACCAAGTAACCCATTGGTGCACCCATGTAGCCTAATGTAATTGGGCCACCTTTTATGGCATGGTAGCCCAATGAAATTCAATTGGGTGTCCACTTTGCAGGGTCCAACATTTACACTGTAATTTTTCACCACACAGTATTTTTTTTATACTGTCGTGGTAAAATCAGGGCAAAAAATATTCCTAGACTGTATAAAATATTTTACTTGCCTCTGGTTTATTTTTGGAGGCCAAATATAACATTTATTATTCATCCATATAGTCCAATTCTTACACTGTATTACTCTAATACTGTACAGTTTTTTATGTTATTATACAGTATTTTTCCTTAAACTGTATTTTTCATCTTAATATAATCCTTAACTAAATGTATTTTTAATGTAATAAAAATACTCAAATATTACAATACTGTAGCATATAAAAATTTTACATTGTTTATATTTATAATGGATGGTTTCAATTACTCTTCTCAACTGCCTATAAGTTGCCATATGCTAATGAATGCCGTCACTTTCAATGACACTTGTAAAGACATATGCCCTTATTTACATAAATTCATATATAAATTCGTATTATATGATTTTTTTAGCCTCCATTCTGTTTTTGTGTTTATCTTGACTATAATGCCTTCCATTATTTTAGTCGTCACGTTTCCAGTGCCTTGAGTTACTCACCGGATAACTGGTGGCCATCTACGGGCAATAATTGTTAGCATCAACGAGGGACCATTGTCGGGGGACAAATCTTGTCCCTCTATTTCCATCGTACATGTATGACGTGAATCAGATCAAGACGATGAAGAAGATCCAAACTGATGATATCGAATGATTAGATTAAAAAAAAAAAACGTTTGCTAGTAGCAGAATACTGATTATTAGATGTGTCCTCGATTTCCAAATTAGCCAACATCGATTAGAACTATTATAATAAACACTAGATAGCAGCCGAGAGCTCGTCTAGGGTGCTGAAACCATTCTGGTTGATCTCGCATGCTTGAAGAGGATCCACGTCTAAATAACAGGATCCGTAGATCTTTCACATATCAGAAAGACTCGACCCGATCTATATGAACCATTATCAAATGAGTTGTACAACGATTTTTATAGGAAGAGTCGAATATTTTATGTCAACTACTTCCAAAATCTGTAAAATAAATCAAAATAAAATTGTGAAGATTTTGTTTTTTATTCACACTAACATAAAAAAAATCTAAATTAAAGATCTACTTAGGGGGAAGTAAATTAACCCAAGGAGGGAATAGAGGTAGAAAAATTAATGAAAAAGGGTAGAGATGAGACTGAACTCATAAGATGGGGAGACGAAATTGATTTTAGGTAAACGAAATACAACTTTAAGAGGAAAGAATGCAATTCTAAAAAAGGTAGAATACAATTTTTATAGAATTATATATAAAAAATTATAAGAAAAAAAAGTTCAAAGAGCGACTGTTCACTCTTGTCGTCGTGTGGCTCTGTTCTTAAGCTCGAGATACTTGACTACAGGTAACTGGTGAATAGAATACATAGGCCACAATCAGTGATCATTGACCCCACTTACAAATTCAATGGTAGATTTTCTCCATGTATGGCCATCAGTTGAAACCGCCGTCGGTTGTCAGTTTTACTAGATGAGCACTAATCATCTGCTGAAGAGCTCCCGAGTATATGAATTATGATTCTTTATCACATACCATCGTCGATGTCTTAAAAGTCAATGGTCATTTACTATACGACCCTATCACCTAATATATTTAGTTCACACACTTCCTAAGAACTTGCATTGGTTGCAGAACACTTAATTTCAAGAAAAATAAACGGGAGAAATATTCAGCTAGCTTACGACCATCAAATTTGCAACACAACACTAGTGGGGTGTAATTGAGAAATAAGTTGAAAGTAAGAGTTTAAACTAAAAATACTACAACATGTGAAAATTTTGTTGTAACATATTTTTATTTAATACTTAGCATACAAGAGCTTTAAATTGTTTAACTTAAAATTTACAAGTTTCAACTAATTACCAAACATCCTACAGATCTACCACGGCATTTGTTGGCATCATAGACCGCTAAATCTATGACATGCCATGGTCATCAACATCGTTTGACGCTCAATATATGTGTTGTTGTAAACCATAAATTCGATACTGGCACTATGTGACACAAAGATAAATTTGATGGTTTTAATAGGCCAGAAATAAAACCTCGAATTCCTAATTTTACAGTCTTATTTGTATAGCGTCCAACCTTTGGCCACATTTGATAAGAAACAAAAATTTGAATGTAATGGACCCGATTAACAAAGTAAAATAAAACATAATAAGTATGATATGGACATGGACACTAGAATCTTCCTCAATGTGCTTACTAAAGTTGTGGGGCGAGGAATTCCAACATCCCATCATACCTTATACGCCATTAGGTCTCTATCGTGAGAAAAAACACAACTTCAGATTAAAAATGCATCATAAATGAGAATTTCTAGGTTTTATAGATTACTCTCAAAACTTTTTTTTTTTTTGACAATTTTGATATTTGATATTAAAATTAACGAATGATTTTTAAAATGACGTAATATCATATCACATTCTAACTAAAATTTTGCATAGATAGCCATGTAAGTTGAAAATGTTATAGCTTTTAATGTATTATAATAATAGTGGAGGGAATATTTTGCATATAACGTTTTTTTTTTTTTTTTGAAATTGTAAGTTATGACATAATGGACACATGATTAAATTTATTAAATTATAAAAATCCATCGTTAATTTCATTGGCGGGGACCCAAATTGTTTAAAAACAAAAGTTTAGAAAATAAAATGTTAAAATTAAGGAGCAAAGACAAAAATGTCATATTGCTTAAGTTCGGGGACTCACCACTAATGCACGCGAATATTATGTAGATTAATACAATTTCATAGAAAATATGAAGCCCTAGAAATATGCATTACTGAGTCTCAAAAAAAAAAAGAAGCATGCATTATTTACAAAATTTTTATTTTTCCATGCCATATGATTAATCCTTCAAAATTAAAATGGAAAAAGAAGGATATTTTTTCCTTTTCCTTTTTTTAAGCCAAAGAGAAACAATTAATATACAAATTAAGATTCAAAATATCTCCAATAGATTCAACCTGGTTAATATACAATAAGAACAACACCACTTTCTTAATAGATCTAACCCCAAAACTTCGGTAAAGTAACCAAAAAAAATATAGCAGCGCACAAAGATCAATGATTCTTCTAAACAACATCTATCGGCTCTAAACAGTCGAGTACACAATAGATAGCGTAGGGTGGATCACATGATAGCACAGGCCGCGGGGTTTTCATCGCTGAAGGCGGTGGTGTACCGCACCTCGGTGGAGCTCGCACGTGCGAGCTGTGAGATTTGTGGGTCCTGGGCGTTCCGCACATACCCAGGCGGGGCCTTCTTGTCGTAAACCCCAGGAGCGTACGGGTGCTCAACGACATCGTATGGCACGTAGGGCCAGAGCTCAGCCTTCTTCCCCGTCCGATGCGCGACACGTGCCACCACCTTGGATGGGTCCACATATCCGACGACTGTAACCTTATTAGCCTTGCGCTCCACGTCCACAGACTTCACACCCTTCATTCCTTCCAGCGCCCGCTTCACCTTCCGCTCGCATCCTTCGCAATCGATGCGGACCTTGACCTCCACCGTCTGATCAATCACAAAAATTCCCGATATTAAAATCATGCCGTCCACAATGAACATGGCACGACATGAAACATATGACGGAAAAGACAGCACAAATACTCAGTGGCAACCATTCGCTAGAAGACATTATGATTGTTTGTCACTCGCTGGATACTGCTTTTATTTTCCTTTTTTTTTTTCCTTTTTTGGTTTAACTTTTTCTTTTGTCCTTTTCCTTTTCTCCAAACTTCTGACCCTGAGAGCAGACTAGCAGAGCACTTTATTTACTCTTTTTTTTTAAGATTGGATTTGGATTCCATTTTCTATTTTCTATTTTCTATTTTCTGTTCTTATTTGTTAATTTTGTTTTGCTTTGAAGAACTTTAGTTTCTGTTTTTTTGGTACTGGCAGTGTTAGAATCTGAACTCAGAATCTCTAGTTACTGCACATAAGACAGCAAATATACAGGTGAATTTCAGAAATAAATAAAAAAACTGCTTTTCATGTTCTAGATTATTAGATCTTAAACAAGCTTCTGCCAAAAAAGATCTTATACAAGCTTAATTTCAAAAATCATTATGAAAAAAAGAAGTTCAAATCATTTACAAATCACGCTGTTCATATTTGAGAGTAAAATCTATCATCTATGGCAGTTGCCAAGCTTCAAAAATCGTAATAAAATATTAACCTTCCAAACTCAAAGAGATCTGATATTTGTCCAAATATTTTAACAAAAAGAATATAATTTTTGGAAAACATAATTTAAAAACTAATTTTTGCTCTAATTAATTCTCCGACGCATTAAAAAAACAAAAAACAAAGATACGAAGATTATTAATAGAGTGCATACCTGCAATTGCTTGCGCTTCTTGAGCTTGGAACTGCCGTGAGAACAATCAAAGAGATAAGAGAAATGGTCTAGAGCTCCCATGATCAGTTTTTACTTGGAAAATTTTTCAAATGGAGAGACGAAGATAATAAGAATAACACACCACAATCGGGAACAATATTAAAAAAAAAAAGTATTGAAGAAACCTTTTCAGAGAGAAAATGATGGAAATGTGGACATACCAGCTAAGAGGGTTCTTCCACTTTATATAAGCGATGATTTCTAAAGGATTTTCTCACTAGTCTACTGGTTCACCAATAAAAACATATTTTAATATTAAATAAAATATTGTCTGAGTGGTACTTTCTTCTGGCTCTGCGCCACGTGTCCTTAGGCTTCGGATAAATATGTGACGGTTAGGAGCCCTGGTTGTCGAGGGAACTGTCCGGGAAATTCACTGTACACCGACCGTGTGGGTCCCAGGGACATGGGTGTGGTGTGTGGGCCCACTTTGAGTCCGCGGTCGTCGCAGTTAGTACTTTGCCGGTTGCAACACTTGTCGGTTATCTTATGGAGTGATTGTCGTTTAGTCATGGGTGTGGGACCAGATATTTACAGAAAGATTTCTAAATTGTATGCTGGAGCAATAAAATTGAATCCGAGCATGGATAAGGGCGCGTGGTATAGTTTCATTTTTATTCTTATATATTTTTCCACTGCAAGAAAATATCTTATTTGAGGCTCTATTTCAATTCGTCATATTATATGTTAATTTCGAGCATTTTTTTTTTTGTAATTTTGATTAGATTTAATGTTTAAGAACAGGTAAAACAACAAAGTAAACATTTGTAAAGAGCTTCAATGTTATATGGATTTTTTTTTTTTACACCTAAATCTTATTTTATTGTTTTGTTAGTTTGGACGGAAGTAAAAATGCCCATTAATAGAGGTCTTGATCAATAAAGATTAAAAAAAAAATTGTCCTGCTGTCACCATGTGCTTGTGTGCATGCATATACGAGAAAGCCACCGACTCCAAAGTAGCGGTCCAAGGAGGCCATGCCCCCCTTTCTTGTTTCTTTCTTGTTCTTAGACCGTAATTTCACAATCTTTTTTACCACTAACCCCTCTCTCTCTCCCTCCCCAATGGAATTGCTTTAGAGAGCAAACATGGGTGAGGATTTTGGGAGATTTTGGGAGCTAGGAACGAGAACAAGTTCTTTGGTAAATGTTTGCTTTCTTATTTGGTTCGTTCATGAAAGGGCAATTAGGTTAATAAAACGCCTGTGTATATGTCTTGATTATTACAAGCCTCTTCAATTAAGGGTTGAGTAGCTATTAAGCAACCATCGTGGACCTAGCAATGGTATATATGATTCGCCTAATGTTACCAACTTTCTCGGCTCTTTCTTGATTGCACCTTTCAAAACCGGCCAATATCGGACCACTTCATATGATCATTCTAGACTTTTGCAAGTGTTGTACATATTATTCGGGTCGATCTCAACAATTACATCACGTAACTTTAGAAACTAAGTCAATGGCTTGCATGCTCCATACATTTCAACAGAGAATTTGAACAGTTTTTTAAATTTTTTAAGAAAAAAATATTGTAGCAAAAAAATTTAAACCACAATAAAAGAGCTGCAAATTTTTAATGTTTTACCGATGCGAATGTCGACCTACATGCTTGTAAGAAAGATCGTGTCTACTTTAAACTCGTGTGTCTTCTCCTTACTGCTCTACATGATATGCTCGGCGCTCCATGTTGCTTTTAAGGACTGAAGTGATGCACGGAATATAGGATTTTAAAACAACATTTGGCAATTTGGAGACAGATATTCGTAGTAGATAGGCAAAATGTACTTGTTGCCTCAAAGTTCGACCTTTTTAATTTTCTATATTAATATATTTATTGAGTGTTTAAAAAGTAAAGTTAGAATTGAAATTTTTGAACTAAAAACTGTAACATATGAGAGCTTTATACTATAGCTTACTTACAATGAGAGTTTTACACTATAACAACCAAAAATTTTGGTTATAACTGGTTTTGCAAAACACCCTAGTACATTTGGCAATCTCAATTTCAACTAAAGCTTTTAATTGTTATATTGTAAAGCTCTTATATACTATAGTATAAAAAAATAAACTATAATATAAAACTTTATCATGGTTCAATGTTTCTAACTAAAATTAGTTTAAACTATTAATTCAAACCATGCTTCTCAAACACCTTAATCAATTGTAAGGTTGAATGCAAAGTCGGGGTCCCAAATAGTCTTCGTATCTTTAAGAGCTTTTGTGGATGGGCCTCCTTAGTTAGGAGCACTAGCTTTTGTTGCTGGTAGTGTCCATTTCATCACTAAGGAGCCGAGTTGAAGCCCATTCAACTTCGGCACCCATTTGGCAGAAGGAGCCAGAGAATCCCTTCACCGTTTTTTAAAAAAATAATAATAACGAAGAAGAAGAAGACTAATTAGCACCAACCTCATGATTTGTTGTCTACACGGCACTTTACTCTCCCAATCAACTTATTAGCTATTAAGGATTTGTTAGTATATGTGTGTCCATAAACAAATAAAATGACTTATTTTTGCTGATTATTAATGTAATTTGAAAAATTTTCAATATTATTTTTGCATGCATGTTTTAGATGCTTTATAGACATCAAAAAATCCCAGATTGTTTAAATGTGACTTTAAATATTGTATATAAGTGTTATATATAGGAGGATAATATTTAAAGTGAAACAATCAAAACATGTCCGTGATTAAAAATTAAAGTTGGGATCTTTAATTTACAATCACTAACGCGATTCATTATATTCTGAATGAAACAATCTTGTCCGGATTGTTAATAATAAGATTATTGGAACGAAAGCGTTTTATATAATTTGATTATATAGGATTGGAACACAATTAATTATGAATCCCTAATAAATTCCGTTAAAGAGCATTCAATAGTAATTAATGATTGTCATATATGAATCAATCTTAATTCTGAGTAATTAATAGACTCCTATTTATATTGTTATATTTTTTTGACATGTCAAGTAATGACACAAATGTGTGATGTCAAATTCTTAATATATTGGAAATATAATAATGTAAATAGCTGGGAATATTAACATACAAGATGAAATTCATTCCTTCGTAAAGAAGTTAGATAGACGGTCCTCATAAGTATTGATTCAGGGCTTGAATAATAAGAGCGCTCAATTTATGATTAGATCATGAATATATTATTTATTAGAGAATCAATGGTACTTATGGATAAAGATGTAACTAAAGAGGTTAACGAAAAATACCTAGCTTTAATTATGGATCGTTTATGGAGGATTGATTTATATGTAATGACTATATCAATGGACAAATTCAAATCCTTGAATGTAATTAATTTTATAATTTTAAGAGTACAATTTCAAATTTTTAGTCGAGTAATTTAGAATTAATAATTTTGATATATTAATTAAGGTGTTAATTAATTGTCAAAATTATTAGAGCTTAAAATTATAATATCCATAGTTCCTCTCAATGGGTCCATTAAAATTATATGAACTATATTT
>CAMOHE010026736.1:6439-26506 GCA_946598075.1 Artocarpus hirsutus
TAGATTTGAAGATTTGAATTCGAGAATGCCGAGACCCGTGCGTGGAAATTTCTGGAATTTTTCCAGATCGGCAGGCCGAACTTCGTGTTCGGCAGGCCGGATTCAAAGGATCGGCAGGCCGGATTCATCCGACCGGCAGGCCGAACCTGAAGATGTTCGGCCGACCGAACCTGTTCCTCCGGCAGGCCAAACCAGGGGAACCGGCAGGCCGACCGAGCCAGGAGAAATTTTGTGATTTTCACCCGTTTTAACTGTTTTGAACCCTGACTTAAATTTCAACTTTGTACAATGATTTTATAAACCTAAATGGCACACTAGGACACCGTGAGATGATTTAGTATCATAGGATACCTCGGGTTAGATGCTAATGAGTTCAGTTACTATGCATTTAGGATTTGTGTGTGGATCCGCGGAGCTAACGTATAGCGGACCGGGATTACGGTGTGAGACACCGGTACGAGTATTGAGGTAGGACTTCTACCCCTTCTTTGATAGCCATTTTTAAATACTTTGGCCTCAAATGGATTTTTACGAAGATGTTTTCAAATGACTTGTTGATAAAGGATTTTCATTATCTGTTTTCTAAAACAGAGGATTGAGACGGATTTTATAATAAACTTCATAATGAGTATGAATGATCATATCTGGTAAAGAAGAGATTTTATGAATCAGAGAGATATATATGTATATATATTTTAGGGCATGATGCCATCTCAGAGATCGGGTTGTGTAGTGAACAACCTTGGGGGCAGGTCCCGAAACCCAGCTGGGCCACTACGGTGGTGAGTCATGTATGGTTTGCCCAGGAAAGGAAAATGGTACCTTTGATTTATTTATTTGAATTATTTTGGTAAGATTATATTTTATTCAATTTTACAATAAATTATTTATTCGTTGATTGTTCCAGTTCATTTGTATATGTTTAATTGACTTATGCAATTTCTTTTAAAGTTAAATAATTTTCAAATCTAGTCCTACTGAGCCTTTCGCTCACATTTTATCTGTTTTAAAATCTTAACCCTAGGTGGATATCAGCATAGGTTTGGAGAAGAGTCCGCCGACCGGACTTACGATCAGTAGAAGTATTTGGTAGGCTAATTTATCATTCAAGGCATGTAAGACTTTAAATTCTCTTTCATTCTGGACTGTGGTTGTATCATAATATTGTCAGTACTATATGTGTGTGCACAATATGTGGGCCAGTGGGACTCATACGCGTTCCACCCCATATCTGATTATTTAATGTTATTTCTATTTGTTTAATTATTATGATGATTCATTTAGTTCTTTAACCTTTCTATTCAAACGATTTTAAAATTATCACCTTTTTACTCATAAATTTCATTCTAAAACCCTATTCTTAACCAAATCTTTCCTTAATTAACTTAATTAAACCACCACGTCACCTCCCGTACTCCGGGGCGTGACAAACCCTCAGGGAGTTTTAGAGTTTCTCACATTAGATTATTCACTCTTAACTTCTCAACTGATCTAAATAACTGAGAAAACTCACCCCTTATTTATAGAGATTGGACCTGGGGTTAATCATTGTTAGATAAGGCCTCAAAAATTCAAATATAGATCAACTTTTGATGATAATCGCGTCAAAAACACGTAATTAGATTATCGTCAGATCGGTAGGTCGAACTTAGAGATCAGCCTACCGAATTTACTCCATTGGCAGGCTGAACTAGCAGATCGGCCTACTGAACTTGCAATAATATGATCCTTGAGAATCTTTTGTTTTTCACCTGAAATTTTTTGGATAGAGCCTTAGTTTTAATTCAAATAACCCAATAGAGAAGTTATCTAATCAAAACAACCATATTTGGATAATCCTATAGAAAATAAATATTCTCGATAATTCAGCATGTTTATCTTGAATTAATTCACAAAATTAATTCAAACGATAAAAAGACGTGAATTATATGATCCTATCGAATTTCAACCAATCTAATAATTTAACATAAGTCATTAATTTGTTGAAAAAGAACACCGTATCATTATAGGATTTATTATGAACGAGCAAAGAGGGACATGATGGACCTATATAGTTCAAGCTCCGATAATTATAAAATACAATATCCTAGATATATATTTTATAATTATCCACTTTAACGCTACTCCATTAAAAGCTTAAAGCTGCACTCTCGAACTATATAAAATTACAAAGCTCCAAATAAGCTAAGTGTCCCTGACATATCATAATGTGTTGTATCCCTATAAGATATTTATAATCGGCTTAAGGATAAATTCCGTCTTACCTTCCCAATTATTTTAAGGATAACGCATATAAGATGATATTACTACTCCTAAAAATGAGATATGGATCCATATATATGAATAACAGTTTTACGCCATCAAGAATCATGCCTCTATCGTACCAACATGCAACCACTATTAAAATATGGATGTTACCCTTTGGTACATCAAAAGACATAAGTCAAGACAACAGACCTACTATTCATCTTAGGATTAAGATACAATACAAATGATTGTCTAAGGTGAATCGATTTGTCGAGATAGAATTATTAATCTAAATCAATTCACTTTATGTCCCAATCCAACACATCATCACCTATGACAATATGCCAATGTTTCTATTCATAGAGTCCTCCTCCGATGGTCATGACAAACTATCTCCCAATAGAGATATAGACAACATAACAATCTTTGCATGAATAAAACGTCTAACTTTATTCCCTCGATTGTGGATCTTCTGATTTAGACCATCACCTTAAGAATCATGCTTTCTGCATAATATGTCCATCATATGCCCAATTCTTAAAGGTTTAGACCACAGTTTCAGACTTTTGTCTGCTTAACATACATTCAACAAATATAAACATAAAGAGGACAAGATTTGATATATTAATAATAAATAAATTCTTTATTGATAAAAATGTCTCCAAAAACATATTACATTTTTACTCCTTATGGCATACAAATCTAATAGTCGACGCATTGGTTTATGTGGTTCTTGGTTTGATTCTAGCAGTAGAGAGCTATTTGTATTCTGTTGGGCTCTTATGCCTTCCAGTGTCTACTTATTCACTCATCTCAGTGTCCCATTTGGCTTTTAGTGCCTTCTTCTCCTTCTTTCTCTATTCACACAAGCTCACTCCTTATATGGTCAATTCTCTAGTGTTTCTCACCGTCTCCTCTGTACTCCTTGTGTTTCACAACGATTCTGGTGATCCTTCTAAAGTCTCTAAAGGAAAGTACGTTGTTGGATTTACCTGTACAATCGCTGCATCTGCTGGCTACGGATTCTTTCTTTCGCTGACACAGCTTGTCATGGAAAAAGTACTCAAAAGAGAGACATTTTCAGTGGTCATGGATATTACAGTGTACCAACCACTGGTTGCAACCGTGGCTACCTTGGTGGGAATTTTCGCGAGTGGAGAGTGGAAGGAATTGAACAAAGAGATGGAGACATTCAAACTAGGAAAGGAATCTTATCTCATGACATTAACATGGACAGCTGTGGCATGGCAAGTTTATGCCATTGGTGCAGTGGGATTGATTCTTGAGGTTTCTTCCCTATTCTCCAATGTCGTTAGTGTTTTTGGTCTGGCCATCATTCTGGTCTTAGCTGTGTTCTTCTTCAAGGAGAAAATGGATGGACTAATGGCAATGGCAATGGTGTTGGCCATTTGGGGCCTCATTTCATACGTCTATCAGAACTACCTTGACAGTCGTGATTCCGAGAGCAAGAATCAAAAGATCAACAAAGAACCATAGATTCCCTAGAGAAAGAGATCAATGGTTGAACAAAAAGAAGCTGACTACTCAAATGGAAGGCCGTTACAGCCTTTTATATTGAGAAGTTACTACACACAAGTTAATGGGTAGACTTTTATTACAGGTAGCATAGTTTGCTCTACTTAGATGTTCCCATAAACATCATGAGAAATCAAACAAGGGCATATCAATGTTCTTGTATATAATCTGTATTGTGACATATACATACCTCCAGAAAGATGCTTACTAATTATTGTGATGCAGTCGGTATTTCTTTTATTTTCCATAATATACTACCTTTTAGGACGCGTTTACTTTACATGAAATGAAAATGGAGAACTACCAGCAAATTCCTTTCCCATCTAGACATGTGTTAACTTTTAAAATCAACAATGACAGTTTAATAGACACCACGCAACATTGTAAATGAGTAGAAGGTATACCAATCATTGATTCCTTGTATTTCCTTGGTAGTGATTCCCTGTTAAAGGCCATGAATATCAAATTTACTCCTTTTTTATTTAACATGGTGTGGGGAATATGGTACCCAATTTAAAGAAGAAATGAAGCCTATAGAATTCAAGCCTTGGTGGACATACACACACTCATGCACCCAACCACTTGAGTTAGCCAAATGTTAAATTTAGTTAGATACTCTTTATTTTCACATTGTATGATTTAAATGATTATTTAATTATGTAAAATGATATTTAGTAATTACATTAATAAGATTACCGTTCTCAAATTTAGTAAACACTAGAAACGGGATTGAATTTTTTCTCATTATTACCTTCTAATAGATAGTCACCTTTCTTTCCAATCCCATTGCCTCTTCCATTGGTTTGATAAATGCACGCTCAAAGTTAGGCCTATTGATGCAACAACGGTTTAATTGCAAACTAAACCTATGTAAGTTTGACGTCCTTTTATGTTAAGATTGAGTAGGTTTTCTTCATCCAAACAAGTATAGCCTTCTAGGAATTCTTGCCAACATACCTGTAAGACGGTTGAAACTCTAATTATGGGATTCAGATTTTAATTTAAAGCCATCTGTGACAGGATGGTAAGCCATTGTTGTGATACAGCCATTTCTTTTCCATTTTGCATGCAAGCTGCAAGTCTTTATCCAATCACGTGTTGAATGTGGATTAGGTCTCATATTACCATGTTTGGACACTAATTACCTGTGAGAAGTTCTTGCTATCAGTACTTTACTCATGCATCTGTCTATCAAAGTTTGTCTGAGGGGGCCTATATCACTAGAACTTGACACTCATCACATGCAAGAATTCCATGGCATTGACGTACGTAATTCATCCATTTGTTCATAGCCTCTCTCGCTCTCTCTCTCTCTCTCTCTCTCTCTAGCTGTTTCATTTAGGATTTTTCACTTCAAAACATGGCAAATGTTCAAGATCTGCAACTCCACGTAGCTGGCAAGTCTCATCTTTGTGTGTATAACGTGTTTTTCTTTTTTTCTTTCTTTCTTTCGTATCTGTAGAACTACACTCTTTCGAGACTTTACAAGAATGGTGCTTATAGACAAACTACATCATAGATATCTGTACTGGTGCTATAATAACCAATTTATGCATGTCTCTTTTCAGTTCAAGAAGCCAAAGAAGCAAATTCACTCGAGTCCAAGAATATTACTCGCAACCCAGCAATTTCTCAATCCAAAGATTCCAAAGGGTGGCTACAAATATCTCTCTATGCTCTCTTCGTCCTCTCTGGGCAGTCAGCTGCTATACTCTTGGGACGATTGTACTACAACAAAGGCGGAAAGAGCAAATGCCTTGCAACACTAGCACAAGTAATAGGATTCCCAGTTCTCATTCCTTACAACTGCATCTTAGCCTCGAAGAAAACAGCCACAACCAGCATCAAGAAAAACCGACCATCTTCCTTGGTTCTTGCATTGACCTATATCTCTTTTGGCTTGTTACTAGTAGCAGACAGCATTTTGTATTCCATCGGGCTCTTGCACCTTCCAGTATCCATGTTCTCCATAATTTGCGTCTCTCAATTGGCCTTCAATGCTTTCTTCTCATTCCTCCTTAACTCACAAAAGTTTACTCCTTATATAATCAATGCTCTCTTCCTTCTTACCATTTCCTCCAGCCTGCTTGTTTTTAACACTAACTTGGCAAATCCTGGTGTGACAATCTCCAAAGACAAGTACATAATAGGAGTCATATGTACCATTGGTTCATCAGCGGGATATGGTTTCATGCTTTCACTTACTCAATTCTCATTCGAAAAAGTTCTGAAAACAGAAACATCCAAAGCAGTACTTGAAATGATTATCTATCAATCACTAGTTGCAACTTGTGGCGCCATTCTGGGACTTTTCATAAGTGAAGAGTGGAAAGATTTGAAGCGAGAGATGGAGGGTTTCGAACCTGGAATGTTGTCGTATTTCATTATTTTCGGCAGCACTGGCAGATTTTCACCATAGACACAACAGGATTGATTTTTGATGTGTCTTCCCTCTTCTCCAATATCATCAGTGTTCTTGGTTTGCCTTTTGTTTTAGTTCTAGCAGTGATCTTCTTCCATGATGCTATGGATGGATTAAAGGCCACAGCGACTTTGCTGGCTCTTTGGGGCTTTGCCTCGTATCTTTATCAGCATTATCTGGATGCTTCAAACTGCAATGCTGACAGTCAACGCGCCAAAGAAATTTCACTGGTTCCCCTGCCGAAAGAGGTCAGCGATTGAATAATTAGTTAACCGGCTACTGAGAATTCTTTTTCACCGTTACTATCTACAGGAGAAACAATATCACAGAAAAGTTCAATCTTAGAAACTTTCATATTTTTCCTGGTTTTCTGTTTTACTCATCTCAGTTAATAGCCTGTTCTTCCCAACATTTTCTTTGCACCCTTTAAGTGAAAGCCAGCTCCTTTTCATGCCAATTCTTGTCATACTTATTCTCGTTTTGTCTCCCATATCTCAAACAGGTTAAATGTGTAAAATTAAATATAAGGGTTCAATTTCCAAATTGATCCTTCATTTGCCTTTCATCGTAATTTAGTAATGCTCATAACGCTAGTAGAACAGAAAGTGAAAATAGTGAGATAGAAGATAGGCAAAGGAAATGTTAAAGCCTTAAAGGCACAAAGTATTGTTACAACAGGTATTTTGTTTTTCTCCTGGAAAAAAAACTATATGAGAACAAAAATATCGTCAAGCTCATTCAACTCAAGTTTATAATACAGAACGGGCTGAACTTTGCAATAGTTATAAAGTTCACATCCCTTCCTCAGGGGTGGAATTCATCAGAAGTAGGATTTCTCACTGGTAGAAAAATCTACGCATGACTCTATAAGAGAAAAAGACCATGGCGAACATAAGAAACTTTAGCATCATCTAATAAAACTACATTAGACAACCAACACAGTGAGCTCGAGGGTATTTTCTTTGCAACTGCGGCCATTGCACGAAGAACTGATCAGCAATGTGTAACTTGTAAAGAATCAAACCACTTAGAGAAAGCCTTTGCACTCTTGCTATACTTTCAACATAGAATATGGATGACCATTGAATACCTGTCATCTGCACAGAAGGTTGAATAAAGAAATCCAATATCAACTTAAGCCAAATTTGGAAATAACTTGTTCAAAAAACAAAAAGAAAAGCAAAAAAAGAGTATTTCCAAACCTTAAATAAGAAGGCGATTATGCATAGAGGAACGCAAGTCCCAGGACCGTTGCAGAGAATCTAGGATTACCAAAATATTAATAGCGAATGGTTAGGTTAAAACTGATAATGGAGGACAACAAAATAGAATGAAAAGAATAAAAAAGAATGAGAATAGAATAGTACCACTTCAGGTCGAATTCTAACCATTAGCCAGAATCCATGAGCTACAGCAATTAAAGTTGTCCAAACAGAGGTTGTATATGATTGGCCAACTTCCCTACTTCTATAGATCTGTGTGAACTGCAAAGTCCCTACCACCTTAGCCACAGTCTGCATTAAACAACACCCTCAAGCCTCAGAGGAAATCTTTATGGTTAAATCAGCAAAATCAAAAGACACACACACCCCTGTACTGCATGAGGACGAGCATAAGCTCATCTTTACAGTAAGATAATGCCCCTTACTCCTCTCACATCCAATGGATCGTAAAAATGAGCCAATAAACACTTTCACAAGCTATTTATGATGATGCATTAGGTAAGAACCAACTCCGAAGACAGTACTTTTCAACCAGAGTCAAACTACGACAGGCCTACACCAGGGTAATTTATTTAACCAAAATCCTATTGTTATACCATACCATTACAAATACAGAAAACTGAAGAGTGAGAGTTCCCTTGAGAAGATACATCTTAAACAAATATTAACTAGAAGCCCAAGTTTTAACTGACACATTAGCATGTACAGCCACAAGAAATCCATCACCACCTAAAGGAAATCATCTTTCATAGGAAATTTTCCAAAAATACAATTAATTAAAGTCAAATATCAAATCTTTCCAAAATCACAATGTCATAGAACTTACATTTTAACTCAAACCCACTACAAATAAATAAATAAATCAGCAGAATCAACCTCGTTAGCCAAGGAATTCTCAAATGTGCGAGCTTTTTGGAGACTCATATCGTCAGTAGCAGCAGCAACATAGAATCTTGGAGTAAACCTCTCCTTTTGCAGCACCGCCAAAAGGTTCAGCATCTCGGCCGTATGACCCCCTAATAGCATCAAATCAATAACTTTTTGAATTACCCAAAATCCATGAAAAAATTTCACACTGTTTCCATCAACAATTTTAAGAAACAACAGGCGTAGATTGAGCTCAACTGACCCTAACACAATTAGGGTGCTAAACAGTCTTGGATCTCCTTTGGCTTCGACCTTCAGAGGCTTCCCTGTTCGCCATAAAACATACACAAGACGAACCAATGCCACCACGACGCCGATCATATACAGACTAATTGCCACAACGAAAGACATGGCTGCAAATGAATCGAATATTTAGCCAAATCTGCACCTAAAAAAAGGGCAATCAGAGGAAATCTCTCATTCTTCGTTTCTCTTTAAGCTAGAAGTCAGAAACTTGGCCTTGTTTGGAACCTGACTTTTATGGCAGAAAACACACACGAAATGAAGAAAATGGAAGAAGGAAGCAAAGAGAAAACATTTGGTTACGTGGAGGAAAAATATAATCCTTCGATGCTCAGAAAGAATAATCTTAAAAAAATTAGGCTTCTTTGTTACGGCTTATAATTTTAGTTCCTTACGGTATAAAATTTTTATATATATAATTAAAAATATAAATTTATTATAATATAAAATTTTTATTTGTCATAATATTTAAATTTTAATTTTGTTTTAAACACTTAGTAGCTTTTTTTTTTTTCCTCCTTTTTCTAATCTCTCTCCCAACATTCTCTCTCCTGATTAATGTTGGACTCAACTAGGTTAATTTAAGTCTCTGACATCTAGTGAATGGCTTATTTTTAACTTATTTTAACTTAAGTAGACGGTATATTTATAGAACTTTAAGTAAACGGTAAATAATTATCAATTTAAAAGGTCGTGCAATTTCAGTTTTATTTATTAAAGTTCATGTATATGGCGTGAGGAATAAGCTAATTAAAATCAAGCAACAAGTTGGTAATCGAAATGTTGGTTTACCGGGTTTGCCCCAACAAAGTAAAATCACCACTTCTCTACCATATATACTTCGATTTGAAAAAATAAAATCCAAAGGGGGCTAAGAAGTTGGTGTTTCTCACAGTGTCATCAAATTGTCAATGCAAAGTCAATGGTTAGGAATGAAAGTCGTTCAGACCATCTGAGCAGGTTAAAAAACCTTCATATATACGGGTATATCATTACAGTAGCTCTTACTTTGGCCTTGCGCAGACAGTGGCCCACTAGACAAATTGATGTTAATAATGCCTTCCTAAATGGCATTTTACTGGAGGAAGTTTGAATTGTCCAATTTCAAAGAAATCGATGTGTTAAAGTCAGTGGAACGAACCGACTTGAGCTTGAAGAAGGATCAGCCATGGCGGATTCCAATGAGAATTCCGGCACCGGAGAAAGCTCCGATACCATATAAGTGTTTGAACAAAAGACTAGAAGAAAGGAATTTTCTGGAATCAGTAAGAATGATTTTTGTTATTGATCAAATGTTCTGTACAACTTTCTTTCAATAATTCTTATACTGGTCTAACTAACTAACAGCTTCACCAATCACAGTATTAAACGTGTACATTACTCTGCTGATCACTTCAGCTGTCTAATAAACAGAAAGAACAACAGTAACATACAGAACTCTAACTTGCTGTACAGATACAAACAACTAGCCAACCAATAGCCTCAACAATTACTGACCTCAATCAAATAAGAGCATCACATTCAGCCATCTGAAATCTGCATCGTTGAATAATTAATAAAAGTACAGTAACAAATTAACCCAGAATCTATATTAAAGAAAGTTAATGTACAAAGATGTTGCTGACAGATGGGTCGAGAATTGTAGAAGGCTTTGCTTGCAGAGAGGGATTATTCACTCTTGAACAAATAAATCACTGGTATGCTGATGTTTTCTGTTTTTTTAAGTCACCCATAACATGGGAAAAAAAAAAATCAAATAGCAGACTGCTACACCAGAACACAAAGACAGCACTAGATATTTGTCACATATCCATGTTCACGGAGACGTGCAGTTAAGGAATTCAATTCAGCATAAATTAAGTTGGCATGAGGATGGACCCAATCACCGGTGATAAAAGTACGCACACCATCCTTTAACTCAACCCAACTACATCCCGGTGTCTTCTTCACGTTTTGTTGTCTCATTGTATGTCTAACATCTGAGACTTCTTCATACCGACCAACCACTCCATAAATACTGGACATCAGAACATAACCACCACAATGCCCCGGTTCAAGTTCAAGCACCTGCTGTGCAGCAATCTCGGCAAGATCTGCATCTCCATGGAGTCTACACGCTGCTATTAAAGCTCTGGCCTCCATAGGCATTGTTCTTACAAGTTCATAAGCCTCCTTGAGCTTTCCAGCTTGACCATGCATGTCAATCACGCAAGTATAGTGCTTAATGGTTGGGATTTTGCCATAACTCGTCTGCATTTAGGCCAAAAACTCACACCCTTGTCTTAGTAAACCTGCATGGTTGCATGCTGATAAAATCCCGACCAAAGTAACCTCATCAGGCTTATATTGTGTCTCACACATACAAGCAAACATATCCAATGCCTCTTTACCATATCCATGCATGCCATAACCCATGATCATGACATTTCAGGATGCGGCATCCTCATTTTTATTTCATTCGATCAAGAACCATATTAGCATACCTCATGCTTCCCACATTTTGCATATATGGCCGTCAGAGCATTGTTGACCAACACATCTTTGCCTTGACCATCCTTTCCCAAGGAGCTACGAGTCATGTATCCATGAATCTCTCTACCATGCATCAATGCCGCCATATTAGAACAAACCGGTAAAACTGATGTGACTGACCAAATCAGGCATAACTTCCGCACCTAACATCTTCTCAAAAAGCCTCAGTGTTTCATCATGAGCATCACATTGTTCGTGAACAGAAATAACTGAGTTCTGTGAGAATATATCTTTATCATCCATCATCCCAAAAATTTCCAACGCATATCTAGTGCACTTACATTTTCCATAGGCGTCAATCAATGCATTCAAAAATGCAGTACCTGAGTCATACCCCATTTTGTTGACAAACCCATGCACAGCTCTTCCATTGTTAAAATCTTCCATCGCCGCAAAAATAGACAAGACCCCAGTAACTGTAAACTTACTCGGCAAAATACCTTCTTCACTCATACTCCTGAAAACCTCCAAAGCCTCATTGAAACTTCCAATCTGCGCATACCTGTTAATCGTTGCATTCCACAAAACAACATCTCTCCCAGGCAATTCCTCGAACGTCTCTTGTGCGTCGTCCATCAAAGCAAACTTCAAATAAGTATCAACCAAAGCACTATCAATGAACACATCCAACTCCAACCCAAGTTTAAACAAAACCCCAACCCCATGAATCTTCCTGACCTCCAAAACCTCCATCAAATCAGAAGAAGCTTTGATAACACACGGAAAAGGAAACTTATCTGCCACAACACCCATCTCCCGCATTCGCCTGTAGAGCACCGACCCCTCCGCTGCTCGCCCATTGGCAATGTACCCGGCAATCATCGCATTGTAGGCAAACACATTTCGATCATCATCGGAGGGACAGTTAAAGACACAAATGGCATCATCCATTCGGCCACACTTGGAGTACATGTTGACGAGGCTGGTAATGGAAGGAGGTGAGTTGAGGAGGAAGCCATTGTTGAGAAGAAAAGAAAGGATTTGTTGGCCTTTTAAGAGGTCCTTGCGGTTGGCACATGTCTGTAGCAAAGTGATGCATGTACTGAGGTCCTTCGCGGGCAGCCGATATCGGCGTTTAGATCGTGAAGAGGAACAGAAGGTGGACGATAGAGAAAGTAGTTTTCCTTTCAGGACGACATTGGAGAAGATTTTACTTCTATTCATTTAACTCGCCTAATCCCGATCGTTTTGTATGACTTCTAATAATGTGAAGACCTATACTGCATTTGTTCGTACGTTTTAAGCAACCTCTAATGTTTATCTTCATCAACTAAAATCAAGAATAAATTGCTCAGTCGCACCTCCTACACTATACCTTACACTGACACTAACTGTTTAAAAAAATTACAAAGAAAACCCTCCATTAGTTGATAGTAAGATTTGACCGTTAATTCTATTTATAATACAAAAATTATCCCTCCAACCATCAGAAAACATTTTAATATATTTATACACATAAAAATAACATTTTTGACGTTATTTGACATTAAAAAAATAAGTATAAACAATTTGAGCACCCTTATAAATATAAATTTTACTCTAATGGTGTAGAAAATATTATTTTTTTGAAAAATTGTCATTTTTAACATTTGAAATATACAATTATAAGTCCAAAGTTATAATATAAATATAACAATTTTTGTGCAAACTTAATCATACAATAGAATCACAAACAAACTAATTCCATAATCAACAAAAGCAAAACAAACTAATTCCAACAAAATGAAAAGAAACTAATCCAACAAATTCTATAATGAAGAATCGCATAAACAAATTAATCCATAGTCAACAAGCACACAAATTATCACACTAACAAATTTCACACATTAAACTAACTAATTTCACAAAATATTTAATTTCAACACACTAAAAATTAACAAATTTCATATATCAACCTAATTAATCCATAATCAACAATCACTCATATTTCACCGAAATCAACGAATTTCACAAATATCATAACTATTTACCAAAAAAACCAAATAACAACATTACTATTGTTATAATCGACGGGTGTGGTGGTGATGGCGATTGGAGATGGTGACGGAGGGAGATCGGGAGGGGATGGTCTTGGGGAATGGGGGTTTGTCTTGGAGGGTGGGGATAGTCTTGGGGCCTGGGAGCATCATGGGCTCTAGGCTGAGAATGGTGGCATACCGACACCGCGACGACGTGAGTGAGGGCGGCTGGAGAGGGAACGGGCATGCAGGGGGAGGTTGAGAGAGGGGCTCTCAGAAAAGGAGGATGGTCTTCGAGGTGGGGAACATCTCGGGCTCTTGGAGACAAACTCTCATGCACGGGTGATGACGGTTGGAGAGGGAATGCCGGCATGCAAAAGGAGGTCGAAAGAGGGAGGTTGGTCTCCTACCGGGGAGGTTGAGTTTGGTTCAATTAGTATATTGGGTTTTTTAAAATTTTGGTCTAGTTAGTGTTTGTTGTAGTTAGTAATTAACGGCTAAGATCTCTTTCTGTAGATAAATGACCAAGATTATATAGGTATTTTTGTTATTTAAAACCAAAATTCATTGAGTTGCATCTCAAAGGTATTAATATAATTAATTTTGGTTTAAAAGATATCATAATAATTTAGATAAAATATAAGAGATATGGGTATAGTTTACTTAAAATTAAACCACCCTCTTGTCTTCTTTTTTTTTTTTTTTTTTTTTTTTCCAAAAGCTCGTGGTCATCACCTTTGCAGAGCAAATCAGATGCAACAAAGTTACAGATAAAGCCAATTACGAAGCAAGGATTTAATGAGATAAATTAATTTATCAATTCCAAAATGTAAATTTAGTTAAAAGGAAAGCCTAGAAATACCTTGTGAGCCGTTGTGCCTCCTCTTTTTCCCCTTCTTTTCTGGAGTTTAAAAAAACAAGGGGAAAAGAGTGAGGGAAACATAGGATCAATCAGATGGTTCGACAAAGCTGCTGGGCGATGGGACGGCGTATTTTTTCTTAGGCGGCGTTCGGAATGCAGGAGGATATTTCTAGGGAAATAACAATATGCAATATGATTCTTCAAAAAATTAATATTATCACTTTTAGTTATATAAAATAATCATCTCTTATATTTTTAAGAATAATATATTATTGTGTTTGCTTGTACGTAAAAATTTATGGTTGATAAAAATAAATTGTTATATTATTTTTCAAAAACAAGAGAAATAATAAGTCATTTTTTTTTTGTCGCTCTCTGTATTTTCTTTTGGTCATGTGTCCTCTTACTTTTAAAGTAAAATGTTAATTGTAGATCATTCTTCTATAGTTTATTACAAGTTTGCATTGTTCAATAATAGCATAAAACACGAAACTAGATAGATAGAATAAAATTAAAAAAAAAAACTAATAAACTCGTGATTACAGGCTTCGATTGTTTTTTTTTTTTTTATTTGTATCCATACCAACACGTTATTATACAAGTTTTCGAAACAAGAAAAACTTTTGTCTTCCAGGCTTTTTTTTTAAGTCAAGAGAAGTGTTCCAGCTTTTTTGTAAAACAAGCAAAAGACTATATACACCTTATATAAAATCATTGTAGATAATATAATTTGAAGACCTGCTATGGTAGATTATCAATGCCTCCACAATTTTATTTTTGGGTTGAATGGTTGTTTAAAAGGTGCCCGATTTATTTGTACCTCTCATAGACTTTAAAAATTTCAATGAAATTTTCATTTCATTTTTTTCCAAGTTCAATAGTTCTAGGATTATATAAACTTTTCTCGTCCAATGTTTCATGGCTTCTTTCCAAGTTTATTGTTTCTCGAGTTATTGCTTTTTCATTTGGCTCCAAGGCTTTTGGACACCCTTGATCGACGTGTCCAATCCGAGCTATCTACAACGGCGTGTAGTACCCCGTAGCCCCCCTTAGGCATGCTTAAGTTCTTTTAGAACTTTTATAAGTCTAATTGTGGTCAGGAGTTGATTTCTTTAGAGTCGTCACTATGTCAAGGTAACTCTTGGTCGGGTCATCCGTAGTATGGCAGATTAGTGGACGTGTGTTTTAAGTCCACTTGTGGTCAAAAACTCGTTAACCAGTCCCTCAGTCTAGATATAAAAGCAGCCCACCTTGTTCGGGAGTTATGGCTTAGCCCCCTGGATAGGAGTTAGAGTTGCCCTCCCTGCTTCGGAGTTATGGCCCCCTTTTTTTTTTTTTTTTTTTGAATTGCTCAGAGGAATTCTTTATTAGTGTATTCTCATTAATGTCTTCTTTTTGTACATCTCTGCTCTGCTTAGCAGATATTTTAGTTACAAAAAAATAAAGCCAAAGGTCAAAAAGGGAGTTCTGGCTCGCATAGAATTTCTTCAAGTGCTCGGCATTCCAAGAGTGACCGAGCACATTCTCCTTCATATCAATGATCTTGTACATTCCTAGCCAAACAATGCCGACCACCTTGAACGAGCCGTCCCATTTTAGGCTAAAGGACCCAAGCTCAAGCATCTAAACAATGACCTTCTTAAGTACTAAATCACCAACTTTAAAACTTCTTAGATGGACCCGCTTATTGTAGTGCCGAGTAACGGCTTAATTCCAAGCCGCGGTGTGGATAAGAGGTCTCTCTCTCTCCTCCTCCTCCAATAGGTTGAGTTTAGACATCATGAGTTTGGCATTTTGCAGCTTGTTGTAATGTTCAACCCTAAAGCTTGGTAGGTTGACCTCGGCTGGGATGATGACTTCAGTTCCATAGACGAGGGAGAATGGAGTTTCTCCCATGGTAGTTCGAGCTGTAGTATGATAAGCCTAGAGTACCTTCAAGAGCTCGTCAATCCATGCGCCTTTGAGCTCCTCCAGTTTTATCTTTAGGTTGCCTTTGATTGTCTTGTTAACTACCTCAGCTTGTCCATTACTCTAAGGGTAGTTAGGCGAGGAAAAGACCTTCTCGATGCCGAGCTGTTCACATGGGCAGAAGAGACTTGCTAATTTGAACTGCTTGGCGTTCTCAGTAACTATAGTATGTGGAATTCGAATCGATAGATAATGTTCTTCCAAATGAAGTTGAAGCACTTGGCTTTAGTTTTGTTGGTGTAGGGTTTGACCTCTACCCATTTGGTGAGATAATCGATAGCCACTATGCAATACTTGAACTGTGATCGAGCTTGGGGGAAAGGCCCAATCAAGTTGATGGCCCACTTAGCGAATGGTCAAGCAGATGTGATAGAGTTGAGTAGCTCGACATGTTGTTCGATTGCCCGGGTGAACTGCTAGCACTTGAGGCATATTCCTCGCAGTCTTGCTCCATGTCGGCTAGCAGTACCCTTGGTGGAGGCATTTATGGGGTAGATAATGCCCCTTACATGATTGCCACACAACCTACTGTGGATTTCCAGCATGAGATATTGAGCTTCTTCGAGCCTAACACACCTTAGGCACAGGGTAGTGTAGCCGCATCTGTAGAGTTTTTCCCCAATCATCAAATACCTAGGCAAGCTGTTACAGATGCACCAGGCTTACTCTCGATCACCAAGCAATTTAGCAGTGGTCAGGTATCAGATGATCGGGTCCATCTAGGTACATGCTTGCTCTTCGACTACACTAGCTACTTCTTTGACGATGCTTGGCTCGGACAGTCTTTCAATCAAGACTGACGTCAGTTTGCTGTCTCCCAATCTCGAGGCCAATCGAGCAAGTGTTTCGGCTTCTGAATTCTCAGATCTCGGGATCTAAACGAAGGAATAGGCTCTAAACTACCCCAACAATGCCTTGACGTCTTTCAAATAGACGGCCATGGATTTTGTTTGGGCTTGAAATCCATTAACAACCTGTTGGACAATGAGCATTGAATTACTATAGACACGAACGCAGTCTACCATGAGGTCCTATACGATTCTAAGCTTGGCTAGCAATGCTTTGTACTCGGCTTTGTTATTGGATGCCATGAAGTTAAACCAAAATGCATAAATGGCCTTGTATCTGTCCATACTAGTGAGGACCAAGCTAGCACCCAAGCCGTCAACGTATAATGACCCGTCCACAAAAAGCTTCCATTTAGGCTTAGGCTGGGCAGTACTGTTGCTACTATTGGGGACGTCTTGGACTTCAACTAGAGCTTTCTCGGCTGAAGGGGTGCTCAGCCTAGTGTCTGTGAATTCGACAATGAAATATAGCCATCATGGGCACAAAGTGTATGTCGTATTGTCTGAGCTTAATAGACCACTTGGCCATCCATCCAGATATCTCCAAACTTTGAAAGACTTGGTCCAAGGGGTACTTGGTTGGGACCTGAATAGTGTGACCCTAGAAATATGGTCGGAGCTTCCGGGCAGAGGCGACGAAGGCAAACTCTAGCTTTTCCAATGGTGGGTACCATTCCTCAGCACCCTGAAACGCGTGGCTTGCATAGTAGACTGGCTTCTAGGCACCGTCTTCTTCTCGAACAAGGACCAAGCTTACAGCTTTCTCAGATACGACCAAGTAAGCATATAATGTTTCTCCCAGTAAAGGTTTGGATAGGAGCAGAAGAGTGGCAAGATATCTCTTAAGACTTTGAACTACTTCCTCACACTCCCTACTCTACTTAAACCTCCCCTTGAGTGCTTGGAAAAAAGGATGGCACTTGTTGACAAACTGGGAGGAAAAACTAGAAAAAGCCGCTACCATGCTGGTTAACTTCTCTACCTCCTTGATAGTATGAGGCGAATGCATGTCTATCACGGCTTAGGCTTTGACTGGATTGGCTTCAATTCTTGTTTGGTTAACCAAGAATCCAAGGAACTTGCTGGACTCAACTTCGAATGCACACTTGACCAGGTTGAGTTTCGTCTTATGTCCACAAAGGATGTCAAAGCTTGCTCAGAGATTGACAATATGGTCTTGTCATCCACGTATACTTCCATAGCTTTGTTGATCAGTTGAGCAAATATTTTGTTCACTAGGCATTGATAGGTGGCTCTAGCAACCCAAATGGCATAATCTAATAGTAGAAAAGCCCTTAGTCCGTGGTGAATATAGTCTTGATCTGGTCTTCCTTAGCCATCTTTATCTGATTGTATCTGGAGTAGACATCCATAAAACTCAAGAGCTCATGCCTAGTCATTGCATCCATAAGTTGGTCTATTCGGGATAGTGGAAAGCAGTCCTTTGGGCAGGATTTGTTGAGGTCGGTACAATTAACACAGACTTACCACTTCCTATTGGCTTTTTTAACCAAGACTACATTCGCCAGCCACTCCAAGTAGGTGACCTTTCGGATGAACTCGGCCTTTAAGAGCTTCCAGACTTCCTCATTGATGGCGGTATACCTCTCTAGATTGAACACTCTCCTCTTCTAGATGACTGGCTTATGCTCAAGGCAGACATGGAGGTGATGGCAAATAATACTAGGGTCGATACCACGCATGTCCTCGTGGGACCACGCGAATACATCCTGATATTTTGTGACAAATTTCTCTGATTCGGTCTAGATCTCAGGCTTCAACTAGGACCCGAGTTGGACCGTTCAATTGAGATTTCAAGATCCAAATTATACGGTACTAATTCTTTGGCCTACGTGGTTTGTACCTCCTCTTCTAGGAGTCGAGGTCCAGTTTGGACAACATCTTAGGCTTTTGCTCAGTAGGAAAAGGTTTCTCATCCACTTTGAATACGGCTGAGACATTTAATTACTAAAGCGGAGCTTCCCTTATGACTTTAGCATAGCAATTGAGGGAATCTTTCTGCTACAATCTAATGACCTCGTCCCCACTTTTTGTTGGAAACTTCATTGCGAGGTGATAGGTGGAGACCACAGCCTTAAAGGCATTCAAGATCGGTCGCCCAAAGATGATATTGTATTGGGAGGGTTTGTTGACGACAAAAAAGTCGACAATGTGCATTACCGGAGCAACACCCTCCTTAAAGATAACTAGCAAGCCAATGTTTCTAACTGTTCAGATGCATTCTCTGTTGAAGCCGTATAGGGGTGTCTCGACTAGGACAAGCGCTGCGTTACTGATCTTTAACTTGTCATATGCTTGCTTAAACAAAATATCAGCCAAGCTGCTGTCGTCGATCAGCACACGCCAAATAATATCGTTGGTGATTTAGAGCTTGTACAAGAGAGCATTGTTGTGCAGGTGAACGAGCTTATCCACCTCTACTTTATTGAAGGTGATGAGGATGTCTTCTTGCTTACAAATCTTGTTAATGTGTTGGGACACATTCATGAGGTCGCCTGTTATAACCAGCAGAGCTTTCCAAGCATACGTATGTCGACCACTCAAGGTGTCCCCAGTAACAGGCCCATTGAAGATCATGTGAACGATGTTTGGGGGTTTCAAGGTGTTCCCACCTTCATTGCATGGTTGATTCTACACGTCTCGGGTTAGTTGGTTGTTCTTCTCGGCCCCGGAACTAGGAGTTAGGACTCGCTTTACATGTAATGACCCGAAAAATTAAAACGCTAATTACTATGATTAATTGAGGGTTTTTCCCTCATAATTTAGCTAAGTACTTAAGAAAGTACAAGTTTAGCATTTATTAACACGCATATTTAAAGGTCTTAATAGCCGTAAGACCTTAGAAATAAGTAATGTTGTGAATGCACAAAATTATGTGCTTTATTTATGAAACATGTAATAATGTAATGTTATGATAGTACATTAAAATAATTAAAAATAATTATTTAATGTGCTAAACCAAGAATTCATTATTTATTAATTTTATGCATGAGCCAAAAAGACAATGTTATTTGGCAAAAGTAGAAATTCCAACGTACTATGATCATGTGGAAAATTCCTATATGATAACAGTTCAGTAAGAGAAACCCAGATCAATAGTGATCATGAGCTCCATACCATAAATTAAAAATGGTGAGCACCAAGTTCAAGAATGCAAGAATTTCAATGTTTTGAATGTGTATAGTTAATTATTATACACATTAATAATTATAGAAAGTTTACTATTATTGTTGTAATGACAATAATAATAATGACAATTGTCGTAGTAATAAGAAGAAGA
>CAMOHE010026744.1:0-21141 GCA_946598075.1 Artocarpus hirsutus
GGATACCTAGGAATAATGATGAATGTGAATATTGTATATATGTATATGTATGAAACTTGGTAATGAATAACTATGGTATCCACGGAATATCATCATAATAAATCTCATAATCTGGTATATGATGAAAACTAACTAACCATGCAGGTTTAATGTGGTAAGAATAAAACCTTAAGGTGAGTAATGGTTTTCCCTACTGAGCATATTGTCGCTCATCCCTGTTATATTTATCTTTTCAGGACTCACTAAGTGTGAGGTGGCTACAAGAAAAATAGTTGGAGAAGCTATGTAGCTATATTACGTTGAGATTGCTTTGAATGCAAAGAATGATCTTCATGATAATGTAAGCATCTATTGTTACTTTCTGTGACTGTATTAAGATTTGATGAGGGTTGAAATGATGATGATGACAGTTGTATATTATTAAAATTTAAGGTGCTACATTAAACTGTGGTTTATTTATTTGATTATGTTTTTATTTTAATTTAAGAGTTTTCATTTAAGTCTCGGACAAATTACTTTGACGATTTGTGTTTATTTTCTAATCTTTATTTTATTTAATAAAAACTGTTAACCCCCACTTAGGGGCGTTACAAATTAGTTTCTATTCTTTCATTATAAATTATTTAACACAAGTAGATTGAGGCGGACAATCAAATCAAACCACTTATTTTAAATAAACCACGAACTAAATCAATTATATATCGGTTTGAAGATTTTCAAACTAAACCAAATCATTGAAGGAATCAAAACCAATCCAAACCAAACTAATTGTAATTGGTTTAATTTAGTTCTTTCAATCGGTTTGACCTAACATTTTTAAATATTTTCTTAACAATAATTAAAACCAACTTTTAGTATGATAAGCAATACTCTATTTCTCAATCATAAATATTAATAACTTAAGAACTATAAGTTTCCAATAAAATAGAGGGTGCGTGACTGCGTGTAGGACTGTAGGTCAAGTTCATGTTAGCGAAATTACTATTTATAATAAAAAATCTAGGGTTACAATGTTATGATTATTTATTTATTTATTTTTATAAGAACAATATTTGAATTTTGAAGCATATTCTTGTTTTCAAAAGTATATAACAAAATAGTTAATTATATTTTTACAAATATATATAACTTTTAAAAATACGTATAGCCATGAATTGATTTGATTTGGTTTGGTTTTTCTAGGAGTAAAACCATTTAAATCGGTTTTTTCAAATTTAAAACTGAACAGAACTCATTTGTAATTGGTTTGATTTAATGTTTATTTTGGTTTGGTTTGGTTTTTCTAGGAGTAAAACCACAAACCAAACCATTTAAATTGGTTTTTTTAAATTTAAAACCAAACAAAACCAGTTTGTAATTGGTTTGATTTAGTATTTATTTTGGTTTGGTTTAGTTAGTTTGATAGGTTTAGTGTCCACCCCTACATGTAGATTTGAACCATTATGTCACGTTAAGATAATATTATATGGAAAACAAAAAGTATGATAAATTAAATAAATTTAATAAAGATTTAATGAGTTAAAAATATTTTAACTAGTTTTTTCATATCTTAAAACATTTTAAAGAGTTTTTTCAAATCTTATTACACTATTTTCTACAATCAGGGCTTCAACACCCTTTAGGCAACACCGACGCTCGGCAAAAGAAAAATAAGACCAAACAAATTGCATCCACGATGACACATGAAGAAAAAAAAAAAATCCCTCTTTTTATTCATCAAAAGAAAATGAAAGACACGTTTTTGTGTTCTTTGAACTAGATTTTCAAGTCTTTTTAGTTGTTGTAATTTTCCTTGGTCCAGTCCATGCATGAAAATGCTGAAAAGGATTTTTTCAATTGTTGAGCCGTGGACTGTACGCATACGTCAAATTTACCGGGTGTTTGATAAAGTGGTGTGAACTACGATTCCCACCACAAACTCAGTTATAAATAGTATAAAGCTCTTACATGTTATAGTAATAATAAAAAAAATTGCTATAGTGTAAAGCTTTTACATGCTACAGTAAAAATAGCTCTTACCATTGATTCCCACCACCTTCCAAACGTAAAGGGTCCAGACGTCAAATATTTCAAAAACGCACTACGCACGTAGTGGCTTCCAGCTTCACACGGCACTGGTTACAATAATTGGTCCAAGTTTAACTCCTTTATTATTATTATTATTATTATTATTATTATTAGTTTTTTATATTTGTTTATCTATTGCTTGAAGGGTAAATGAGTCTAACTCGTGCTATAAGTTTTTTTTTTAAAAATTATTTACACAAAGCGCATGTTTTAAGCATATTGAGTTACTTTTAAACAAAATTACAATATTATCTATTTTTAAAATTTTGATGATTTTGTATGCTATTTTGCCCCAGTGTATAATTTTAGGTAATTTTTTTATTTATTTTGGGCATTGTTATAAGTTTACATGTTTATAGTTTTATAATTTATCATGTTGACTTCATGCAATAAATAATTGTATGTGAATTAATATCAACTGTTTGTCATTTTTTCTTAATTGCACTTTTATTTTACTCGTCATTGCTACCAATTACACGTTGTTATATATTTAGGGCTCATTCTTTTGTTTCTATAAATGTTTACATTTTAGTTTATTGTTGACTTTGTGTAATTAGTTTTCCATATATCATTTACAAATTTTTATTTAATTTGTGTATTCTGCTTTCTTTTCTATCAATTTTAGTTTAGTTAAATCATTATCGTAATGAGAAGTATTCATTGTTTTATATTGAAAATGTTTTGACAGACTAAATATATGCTTTCTATAATTTTTTTTAAATGACTTCTTTACAATAATAATACGACGAAATTATTCTAAATTACCAGTTGCTTTACTTTTTTATTATGTTTTTTATTTTTTTTATAATAAAAACTTTTTGACAAATTTTAGAACTTGTTATTTGTTAGGAATGGAGCTTGTAATCATTGTTTTACTTAATTTTTATATCATTTTCATTCCTTCTGATAATGACGTCTTCTTTTGTGAAATACAAAATTATAAATAGTTGCATATATATTCATAATGAATAGTTCTTTACAATAATGAACATATTAAAAACTGATAGGGATGAGATGGGTCTGTTTTTTGTGTAATATATCATATTAATTAATTATGTATTTGACTTTCATGTTTTTATAAGGAAACAATTGTAATTTATTATTTTGTATTTGTTCATTTTTTATGTTTTCTTATTTAAGCATTTATTGTCATTTTAATTTGTTTCATTATTTAGGGCTATAATAGTCTTTATAAGTATTATCCATAACAATTTTATAACTAAATGACTTTGTAGACAATTTTAGATTCAAAGAGAAAGATATAAAATATCTAGAATTTCTATATTATATGGATGATCTGATCTGTACGGACTATGACCTTTTTTAATAAATATAATTTGTATTTTGAACTTTCTCGAATACTTATGAAATTTGAATTTATGTTAATTACCTTGAATTAACGAATTTATACATAGATAAATTTGTAGACAAGGATATTATGTTTAAGAAAACAATTAAAAGTAGTCAAAAAATGTTTTTCAAGCTAAGCTACAATTCATCAGTTAGTGTTTTTACGTGAATTCGTAAATCAGTATTACAATTTTTTGTCGATCAAAAAAAGATATAGTTTCAATATTTGGAGATACAATTTTGAGGACATGCAAATGTTTAAAGAAAAAACTGCAAACATAAGATATAAATAATGTATTTTTAAGGGAGAATTAAGAAAATGTCAAGTTTATTAAATAATTAACAGTAAATATCAGATTTAAAAAATAATTAAAATAAATGCCATTTATTACTGTAAAAAAAATTCATTTTTTTTTATTTTCTCTCTCATCCTCCCCTCTCTCATCTGTCATTCCGGTCAGCAAGGAAGATGGTCGCACCGGAGAAGTCATTGTGACATAGAAGATCGCGACATAGGAGTTTTCGTGGGAGAAGAGAGACGAGCGCCTATTCGGAGTTGCCGTAGGAGAAGAGCGCCGGATCTATTGCGAGAGAAGCACGACGACATGAGGCTGATGGCGGCGATGACGTTGTAGGAACACGAGGACGACGATGGCGCCGGATCTACCACAGGAGGAGCTGTTGTGTTGGATTTGTTGTGGGAGAAGAATGGCGGGATCTGTGGCGGGACAAGAGCTCCGATGCTACCTTGACTGTTATGCTGGAGAACGCCGAAGGAGCAGTGGCATCGGAGGGGGAACAGAGAGAGACAGAGAGCGAAATAAAGAGAGCAAGACATGAACAGAGAAAGAAAGAGGAGAGAAAAAAGAGGACATATAGGAAGAAAAAAATAAAAAAAAAAAAGAGAAAGGAAGCAAAAAAAATATAATTAAAGATAAAATAGACAAAACATATTAACTTTTAGAGAAATATGATATTTTCTAACAATATTACATTTTATTGATTTTATTGATATTTGCTATCATTAGTTTTATAAACTCAACATTTCTTATCATTTCTTTTTTTGTTTTGTTTTGTTTTGTTTTTGTTTTTGTTTTTTTTTTAACAGGGTATGGCTAGGTAATTTCCTTGCATTATCAAAAAGTCATTTTCATAGGGAAACATTCCAAATCGTTAACAAGTTCGGGAAAAGCCTACTTTCGAGAGAGCACGTTTTTCGCGTGTCAGGACTTTAGAGCCTCAAGCCATCAAATTGTTTTAATTGCACCCTAAACTGGATTTTCCCCTTAATTAGAACTGGCATATATAAATTATGTCAGCTTGGGCGAGCACAAAAGCAAGTCAATAATTGGAATGTCAATATCTTTACACAAACAAAAAAAAAAAAAAAAAAAGGAATGTCAAGAATTATTCATTGACAATATCAAGTCCAGATTGCACACACAATGACCAACATAAATAAAGGAATGTCAAGAATTACTCATTGACAATGTCAAGTCCAGACTACACATACAATGACCAAGAGAAAATTAAATTCAGGGTAATAAGTAGGATGGACATCAAACTGATCAAACCAACTAAACTAGACAAAACCGAAATAAATACCAAATTGAACTAATTACAAATCGGTTTGGTTTTTGTTTCAAATTTGAAAAAAACCAATTAAATTGGTTTGGTTTGTGGTTTTACTCTAAGAAAAATCAAATCAAATTGAATGAAACGAATTCATATCTATATGAATTTTTAAAAATTATATATATTTATAAAAATATAATTAATTATTTTATTATATACTTTAAGGAAATGCTTCAAAATTGAAATATTGTTCTTATAAAAATAAATAAAATAATCATAACATTGTAACCCTAGATATTTTATTATAAATAGTAATTTGACTAACATGAACCTGACCTACAGTCCTACACATAGTCACGCTACACATAGTCACGCACTCTCTATTTTATTGGAAACTTAGTTCTTATTATTAATATTTACAATTGAGAAATAGAATATTACTTAGCATAGTAAAAGTTGGTTTTACTTGTTGTTAAAAATTATTTATAAATATTAGTTTAAACCGATTAGAAAAACCAAACCAAACCAATTACAATTGGTTAATTGGTTTGGTTTGGATTATTTTGATTCTTTAAATGGTTTGGTTTAGAGTAAAATTCTCCAAATCTATATTATTAGTTTGGTTTGTGGTTTATTTGAAATAAGCAGTTGGTTTGGTTGCCCACCCTTGATAATAAGCATATCTCTTGATAACGAATTGAGGACTTCTTAATTAGCAAAAGAGAAAAAAAAAAAAATACTTAGACACAAAAGATGGTTTTGTGGTTGTAGACATAACTTATCGGTAAAAACCCTACCCGGCTCTATCTAAAGGTAAATAGTTTAAATTCTCCTATCCTAAGTTCAAAAAAAATAATAAAATAAAATAAAAAAAGAAGACGAAGAAGAAGAAGAAGAAAGTTTAAGGTGCTTGGCAAAATGATTTAAACTTAAAACATGAGTTCAAATATTGTAATACATAAGAGAATTATATTGTAGTATATTTTATTTTACATTATAGTATTTAAGAATTATATATTGTAAACGGTTCAAACGAGTTTGAATTTATCTCTTAAACATAAGAGTAACGATTGGAATTAAAAGACTCCAAGACAGATCAATTGCTTAAATTAACAAAATCCCATTAAAAATTTTGGAAGGATCGACTCATCTTCAATGAGAGGACAAAATTATACCGATTCCATATATTCTTAAATATTATCCCAATTGACTTATCGTCCATTAGACGCCAAAATTTGCTAGGTCAAGTCCATGCCAATGTTCCCAGGGTCAAATTCAATGATGGTTCCTTTTTACATTTAATCCGAATCTTATTTATGCATTTGCTTCTTGAATTCCCATAGTTTCTTTTTCTTTTAGAGAATGAGAGTGCTTGAAAATAAAGTTAAAACTTAAATATTGTAGCAAATTACTATAGTATATGAGAGTTTTATATTGTAGCAAAAGTTTTAACTAACTTGTCAAACTAAGCTAATATTTGGAAATCAAGTTAGAATATAAAGTTGAAACTTCAATACTGTAACATATGAGAGCTTTATATTGTAGTAAATTTTTTCTTTATATTATTGAAACAATAGTATCAAAACTTGATTCCCAAACACTCTCAAATAACTATTCAAAACCGTTTCACAAAGAACTGTTCAAAAACGTTTTCTCACCATTAACAAATAGAACAGAACATTTTATTGGTTCAACATAGGTTGGCTCCATTTTGTGGGTAGAACAATCCTTTCTTTTGACAACAAAAGGTGTTCTCTTTCTTTTATAATCTAACGTATACATTGGTCTGGATACAAATTATGTTTAGAAAGAATCTTCCGTGTAGGAACGAGCAAGGAGTCAAGTTTTGCCTTAGTTGCAAAACTATTTTAGATTTGTGCTAATACTGTACTAATTGAAGATTACGTAGTTCAATCTTACGTAATTATCTACCATAGCAGACCATAACGTGACATCACCAAAATTTCAGCCACGTGTCGTTAAAAAGAGCAAGCATAATTTATGGTCTTCTCGGTTAGGAATCAACAAATGCTAGTTGGGTGTTAGGCATATGATAATTTTGTGAGATTTATATCATGATAAAGTTTCGACTACTATATTATTATTTTTTAGGGTATGTTTATTTTTCATCAAAAAGAAAAAAAAAAGTAAGGAGTGATTTTATTTTCTTTTAAATAATGTGTTTACTTATAAAATTAATAGTAAGAGTTTTGTGGGGGCTTCACACAATATAAGAAATGGGAAATGAAATATCAATCCTCTCATATCATTAGTATTGATTCTCTATTAAAGAGAATGAATACCATTTTATTTAGATGTCCAAATTCAAGAGTTATTATTTAATAGCTATAAGTTATGTAAAAAAGATATTTTAGTAATTAACTTGAATAAGATTCTTATTGTTAAGTAAATAAACACAAGAAAGGGAATGAGATTGTTTCCCATTACCCCATCAAATAAGTATGTAAACACTATAAAGGGAATAAATGATACTCACTCTTAATATTTTACTCTCCTTTCTAATCCTATTACTTTTCCCTTTACATTTTTTTATGATTTGGTAAACATATGGTAGTTTAATTAGTAATATATGTATAAAATGGTTATTAATGCACAATTAATACTAACATTAAGAGGGAAAAAAGTTTTTGATACAGAGGAACAAAATGAGAAAAAAAGTACTAAGAAAAAAACAATTTACAAAATTGTAATAATTTGATTATAGAGGAAATTCTAACAAAAAAGAACAAAAGCAAAAAAAAAATAAATAAATAAACAAAAAAGAAAATAACAAACAAGAAAAGAAAAAAAAAGAAAAACAAAAACGAATAAGAAAAAGTAAAAAAAAAGTAAAAAAAAAAAAATTACACTTGATAAATATGGAAGAGTAAATCAAACAAAGTTTGAAAAGAGAGTTTTATCTCTTTTATATATGAATATACAGAGAAACATTATAAAATGATGACCCATAAAAATAAACATTATAATCATTTTTAGAAGAAGGCGGAGAAGAAATAAACTATGAATTGTTCAATGGAATAATAGTAGCATGAAAAAAATACATATGATAAATAATGCACAATCTTAAATCATAATATCATATCAATTAAAATTTTTTGTAATGTTAATTTAAATAGTGAAGATAAATTTATAATTGTACAATACCAGCAAATTAGTTTATTGGATTAGAACATAATAAATATTCTCGTTATTGTTAACAACACTCAAATAAATCCTCTAAATTTTTTACCTATTTATTTTATTTTATTTTCTCGTCTTTGTATCACAACAATATTATATCAAATCATTTAAGGACACAAACATTAATATACATGAAAGAATCAGTGAAAATTTTTCAAATTGACACTAAATTTGATGTGTTTGTGGTATAAAAATGATTTAATATTGAGAAAATATGTGTTTTATGCTACTTGTAGGTAATTTTGCTACATAAACTATCATTCAAAGATAACATATCACATGTTGATTCGGACTACGGATTGATTGAGGGTTGCATGCTACATAGGTCATGGGTTAGGACAGGTCGTGTTTCTGTCAATCTATGCTAAAGGCGGGTCGCGTTAGTGTCACAATTTTTCAACCTATTTGTTTCATGGGTTGTGTTAGTCTTAAAATATATATATATATTTTACATGTTTGAGCTTCAACCCAACACAAACATGACCTGCCAACATGAATTGACATCCCTAATGATTGAGAAATATGAAGCGGGAGGAGAAAGAACGGTGGCGACAAGGACTTTGGTGGTAGATGAGGAGATTGCGTCTCATTCCAGATCACATAGCCTTAGTTGGCGTTGGAGGGAGTTTGAAGCATACTCAACATCTACTGTTCCATTAGCCTGTTTCTTTAACTGTTCTCCAATTAAATTTTAACAATTAAGTGAATTACTTAATTACTTTTAATATTTAGATCCTAATTATTTGTTCACATTGTTAAGTTTAAATAACTTATTGAAAAAATAATGAGAGGACAATCAAGGTGGCAACAAAATGAGACAATAGATACAGACTAGTTCAAACAAGGACTTCTGTGGAGGACGGAGCAACGAAGGATTCTTCGTTTGTTGGGTAAGACGAGAGAGAGAATTAAGAGGAATGGTGAGAAATTAGGTCTTGTTTTATCAGGTGGTTTTGTTTTTTTTTTTTTTGAGATTTAATCGGAGAGAGTTCGAGGACGGAAAAAATGAAAGGGTAAAATTTGGAAATATAATATTAAAAACCAAGTATAAACTATTAATTTTTAATCTTCATAAATGTGCTGTTTAGTTTTAATGGCTCTCTCAATTGACCTATCTACTGCGACTTTTCCAAAAAGAGGATTTAAATTATATAAAATAAAACCGGCAATTTGGGAAATAACAACGTTGTCCAACTAATTCATACAATCTAACAATGATAAACAGGGGGGGCCGAGCCAGTGGGCATGATGTTTTCAAGACGAAAACGACAACCCAAACCGAGTAAATGAGGATAACGTTGAACAACTTGCTCGTGGTTTCAAAGTTTTCACGTTTCAACCAAAAACAACTTGCAAAAGTGGTGGACTAGAACGGCGGGTCCACCACGCAGATATATTTTTTTTTTTTTTAAAGAGGCTAATCTCCTTACTATTATAAGTCAACAAAGACGAAAAAAAAAATAAAATACTAATAATATAAAGAAAGATTAGAACTAGTACGTATAACACCATCTTCATAAATGCACGTAGGAAAACAAACTATCGAGAGAGCAAAAGAACAAGAGAGGACCCCAAGATATTTTCATCTCCATTAATTTTCTTTTCTCGTTGATATTCTTTCTTCTATTTTTTTTTTTGCCCATTTCATTTTTTCTCTTCGAAATGTTTTTACCAGAAGACTGTGTTTCCACAATTCTGTCCCTGACTTCCCCACAAGACGCATGCAGATCTTCTCTGGTGTCGTCAACCTTCAATTCAGCGGCAGAATCTGATGTCGTTTGGGAGAGATTTTTGCCGTCTGATTATCAAGAACTGCTCTTGAGATTAGTCAACGACAACCCATTGAAGCACTCCACCAAGAAGGAGCTTTTCTTTCATCTCTGCAATCCTCTCCTCATTGATGGTGGCACAAAGGTATAATAATTAAACCCACCCATTAAATTTTGCTCTGTTTTTGTGTCGACTCTGTCTTTTAATTTTAATTATAGGAATTAGAAGAGGTCGTTTTGTGATTGGTCTATTAAAAACTAGGAGTAAAAGTCAATGGATTTTTGATGACATTGATTTTGTTCTGCTACTGTTTATGTTTTGAATAATCAGAGCTTCAAAATAGAGAGAGCGTCCGGCAAGAAATGCTATTTGTTGTCTGCAAGAGAGCTACTTATAACATGGAGCGATGAACCCATGTATTGGAGCTGGAAACGTACACCTCACTCAAGGTTAATGTTATTATTATTATATTTATTTATTTTTTTTGGTTGTTGTTATTGTTATTATTATTATTTCTAGATAGCATTTGATAAAGCTATATAAAATGAATCTATCTTTTTCAATATCAACTTACGTGTGACAAGTAAGGTAAATTTTTTTAACTAATGAGATGTAACATTCACATCCATAATTAGGAGCTCTCCATAGTACAACTATAAAAACTACACTATTGGTAAAGCTTTATTTTTCAACCATCAAATTTTACATTTTTTTTATTTAGATGTGATTTTAACCAAATACAACGATCCAATGCTCTACCATAAAAAGAATTCTATAATTAAATTTAAAAACAACTATCAATATTCATTTCATTTAGTATAAAATATTATGACGCAGATGTTTTTATATGGTTTGAATAGCGACACATACATACATTAGAGCTTGTTATGGTAAGGTATATCTGGTTTAAAAAGTACGAAAGAACGATAAAACCTACTAAGAATGTGAGCCCTGCCAAAGAAATGTCATTTAGACTGACCAAGGCAGACTATTGTCTGATTTAACTTGAAGCAGTGGTCAGTAACGGAAGAACCTTCATGTTTCCTTGTCTGCTCAGGTTTGCTGAGGCGGTTGAGCTCATAACAATCTCTTGGTTAGAAATCCGTGGCAAGATCAGAACTCGGAGCCTTTCCAAGAACACAACATACTGCGCTTATCTTGTGATGAACATTTCCAACCGGGCATACGGGCTCGATACGTCGCCGTTTGAGACGTCGGTTAAAGTGGGGAACAGAGTTTCTTATGGCACAGCTTGTGTGTGTAGACATTCTGAGAAGAAGCAACAAAAAATGGACTGTGATCAGACAATGAGAACGGAGGGGTTCGGAAGGAATGAGCCGATCCCGAGAGAGAGAAGCGACGGGTGGATGGAGATCAAGCTGGGGGAGTTCTTCACTGGTGAGGAAGATGAGGAGGTGAAGATTAGTTTGGTTGAGACAAAAGGTTATCATTTGAAAGCTGGGCTTGTAATTGAAGGCATTGAAGTGAGGCCTGAGGACTAAGAAAAGGAAGAAAAGGGGATGTTCCATTTTCCTTTTTTGCATATAGAAAAGGAGAGATATAAAGTTGTATGTTTCTTTTTCACTTTAATGTGTGCAGGTTCCACAGATTATTCTTTCATTGTTTTGTGCTTCAAGCTGTAAGGCAAAAAGATAAATGCAAAGATAAATGTAAAGATAAATGTAAAGATAAATAGAGGAAAAGAAGAGGTTCTTGTAATCTTGCAGATGTACAAGTAAAATACAATTGTCTTCATATGTTCATTTCTTATTTTTTCATGCATTGTTTTAGACAAACGAGGTGTATGGAATTTAAGTTCTAACTCATTATTTACAACTGTAGACAGTGTAAAGCTCTAAGTGGCTACAGTAAAAGCAAAAAGTTGCTACAATATATAGCTCTCACATTCTACTATTTTTAAACTTGAAATTTCAATTGCAAGTGAAATTACAAATAAAAACAAAGACTGTTGCATCAATAGGGCATTGTTGGCACTTGGCATTTTCCTGACCGTACAAAGGTATAATTTTGGGATGAATTTTTCTCTTGGATGTCCTCATGTTTTCTCTTCATGTTGTCATTTGGACCAGTCCTAGAAAAGAAGATGTTGTCATAGTAACGCTATATAAACTGTACTATCTGCTACACCAAGTCCTATATATACGGTTTGCCTGCTGCAAAATGTACCAAAATCAACTTGCTTGCAAGTGTTATACACCTTCATAATTCACAAAGAAAGGGGAAAATATTAGAGTGAAATGGATTTGGATCTCTTGCCCGAAGACTGTTTTGCACACATTTTGGCACTCACTTCTCCTGGAGATGCATGCCGGGCGTCTCTAGTCTCGTCGTCTGTCCGCTCCATGGCCGATTCAGATAGCGTGTGGCTGAAATTTCTGCCATCAGATAACAAAGAAATTCTGTCCAGATTGGTGCCTTGTCTGGTTGACTCCTCCTACAAAGAGTTGTTTCTAAGGTTGTGCTGCCCATGTCTAATTGATGTTGGTAAGAAGGTACATTTTTCAACCAAGGGCAACAAATTAGCACAATTGCTTACACATAACCATGGTATATAACCTTTCACATTTGTTTCTGTTGTTATATCGATAACTTTCAAATTATCAACATTGCATTGGAACATCAAAAAACTGCTAAGCTTCAATATAGTAACTTCTAAACAGGGATGTATTTGGTAACATTTTTATTTTCAAAGTTATAAGACATCAAATCACATCATAATTTTACTAGATTAATAAAAATATTGCATTTTCAAAGAACATGACGGAAAGCTTATGGTTTAGAACTATGTATTATACCAATAAGATAATATATAGCGTAGAATCTAAACCTTTTTTTTTTTTTTTACATTTAAAAATTAAAGTGGAAGTGATGCCAAACAAGCCCTAACATATAGGAATCTATATGTCTGTGCATACATTGGTGAAGCCGAGTTGATTTCAGCGGGGGTGAATGAAATTATGAGATTGATTTATTATATGTAAATATTTAAAAGTTTAAATTATGCATCTAATTGATAAAAAAAATTGTCCCCATTTTATAAAAAGTATTAAAGTTGTGTCCAATTTAAAAATAGATAATTTACACCGTTTGAAGAATCAGTTAGAATATATGTTTGAAGTTTAAGAATTATAGCATATGAAAGCTTTATACTGTAGCTATTTTTTGCTTTTTATTGTAGCTGTTGAGAGCTTTATATTATTCACAGTTAGAACTTAGTTGGAACAGATGTTCCAAGCAGAGGGCAAATATACCTCAACTGAAAAGATTTCTGGCTCCCATGTCACCATTGGTATGGTTATGTACAGGTAATCAAAAGTTTTACACAATGTATACGCATTGGACTTTTACTCAATTTAATAGATATAGATGGTGCCTAGATCTAACAGCCCTCTCTCTTTCTACGAATCTCATTACACTATGGAGGTTTTTTTTTTTTCACTTCTTAAAGCCATCTTACTTTCTAAACTCTTTTGAGTCCTAATTTAGCCATTTGATTTCGTTGCCAACCCATGTAGGGTTCATGGACATACCTCATTATAAAAAGATCCTTATTGGAACCCAAAAAAAAAAAAAAAAACAAAGAGAAAAAGAGAGAACCTAAAAATTAAACTAGCAAAAATTAATTCTGCTAAATAAAGTTCGTGATAATTATGTTTGACGGGATTCCTAGGAGTTAGAAAGAGAGAGTGGTTATAAAACGGGTGGAGCAAAATCTTGAGTGTAATGAGAAATTCTTAGAAAGAGAGAGAGCGTTAAATGTAGACACGATCTGCAGCTATAAACTGAGCGAAAGTCGTGTGCGTATGCTTCCCCTCACACTTGCATACACGTATACTTAAATATGTACATATACATTTTTGCATCTGTATCACTAGTTAATATCCATATACTAACTACAGATCAAATACTAGATTAACCCTTTGCAAGGTTTGATCCATTTTTTTTGGTGGTTTAACAAGTTGATTGGAGTTGGCGTTTTAAATTTATAAAATGCAACATATAAGAGCTTTACTTATACTGTAATTAGTTAGAACCAATTAGTTTTAACTAACACTGCAAACACATGCTTAGAAAGCTTGAAAACAAAACAGCCTATCAATATTAATTCTGGCTTTTGGCTCCAGAAAGGTCTAGAGAAAGAAGAAAATCAATGCAATATTCTGTTTTATGTCTGATCCCCCTTAATGTTGTCACCACTCACCACAAGGGATCTGATCATTTAATTCCCTCTCTTAATTACCTCAGAGACGGTGCTGTCATCTTCTCAAAAAGAAAATTTCCCCCCTGAAGTACCAAAATAGAATTAAGCTTATTTGGAAATTATTCTCCATCATGAGATCTAAATGATTCAAGCACGTAACAAGCTACAGTTTTTTTTTTTTTTCCCCAGGGTTTTTTCTGTCTACAGAAGCAATGAACTTTTGATTTGTGCAGTTTTAGTCATGGTGTCTCTCATGTCTCCAGCCATCACAGTGTCTCTCGTGTCTCCGAGTCCTGGTAAAGTCGGAAAATATTTTTTAATGGCAACAATATAAAAAATTTATTATTTATTTAATATTAAATTTCTAATTTATTTTAATTATTAAGTGCACATAATTCTAGTTTTTCTTATGTAGCACAAAATTTTAGAGTAAAGGCAAAATTTCTACGATCAAAACGTGTATAAGAAAGCCAAAAATTCATATGTCAGAGGCTAGGGCTATATATGCATATAGCATGACTTGACCATATACAAAACATTGAGTTTAATATGGTCATAGATGACTATACACGGGATAAATGCGCAGCCTTTGACATATCTAGAAACTAGAAGAAGAAAATGCATTTGTTTGTGACTTTCTTTCTTCTATGCTGCTTGAGCATGGACAGGCGGTGGATCAAATATGAATTCTAGAACCTCTAGAGCTCATATTTGTTCCACTGTCTGTTGATGCACAAGTTGCTTTAGTAGGCTAATAGATAGCATTCAAAAAATAGAAGTCTAATTAAAAGAAAAAAAAATCTCTTTAAACTATATCTAAAATACTCTTTAAATTTTGACTTCTTTGTATGAGTCAAAATCGTTGGGATCGTTGGGATTGATGATAGTATCACAAGTTTTTGTCAGCGGTGGCTAATAACCAAACCAAAAATTTAATCAAAATTTTTGAAGAAAATCAATGCAATATTCTGCTTTATTTCTGATCTCCCTTAATGTGGTCACCACTCACCACAAGGGATCTGATCAGTTAATTCCATCTCTTCATTATCTGAGAGATGTTGTCATTTTCTCAAAATGAAAATTTCCCCCTGAAGTACCAAAATAGAATTAAGCTTATTTGCAAATTACTCTCCATTATGAGATCTAAATGATTCAATCACGTAACAAGCTAGAGTTTTTTTACCCAAAGTTTTTTCTGTCTGCAGAAGAAATGAACTTTTGATTTGTACAGTTTTTGTCATGGTGTCTTTCACGTCTCCAGCCATCACAGTGTCTCTCATGTCTCCGAGTCCTGGTAGAGTCAGAAAATATTTTTTAACGACGACAATATGAAAAATTTATTATTTATTTAATATTAAATTTCTAATGTATTTTAATTATTAAGTTCTGACACAACTCTAGTTTTTCTTATATAGCACAAAATTTTAGAATAAAAGTAAAATTTCTACGACCAAAACGTGTATAAGAAAGCGGAAAATTCATGTCAGAGGTTAGGGCCATATATGCATGTAGCATGACTTGACCATATGCAAAACATTGAGTTTAATATGGTCATAGACGACTATATACGACATAAATGCGCAGCCTTTGACATATCTAGAAACTAGAAGAAGAAAATGCATTTTTTTTGTGCACTTTCTTCTATGTTGCTTGAGCATGGACAGGCGGTGGATCAAATATGAATTCTAGAACTCCTAGAGCTCATATTTGTTCCACCGTCTGTTGATGCACAGGTTGCTTTAGCAGGCTAATAGATAGCATTCAAAAAATAGACGTTTAATTAAAAGAAAAAAATCCCTTTAAACTATACATGAAATACTCTTAAAATTTTGACTTCTTTATATGAGTCAAGGTCATTGGGTTTGACCACAATATCACAAGTTTTTGTCAGTGGTGGCTAATAACCAAACCAAAAATTTAATCAAAATTTTCGAAAAAAACCAATGCAATATTCTGCTTTATTTCTGATCTCCCTTAATGTGGTCACCACTCACCACAAGGGATCTGATCATTTAATTCCATCTCTTCGTTATCTGAGAGATGGTGAAGTACCAAAATAGAATTAAGCTTATTTGCAAATTATTCTCCATTATGAGATCTAAATGATTCAAGCACGTAACAAGCTAGAGTTTTTTTTCCCCCAAGGTTTTTTCTGTCCACAGAAGAAATGAACTTTTGATTTGTACAGTTTGTGTCATGGTGCCTTTCACGTCTCCAGCCATCACAGTGTCTCTCGTGTCTCCTTGGAGTCCGAAAATATTTTTTAACAGTGACAATATGAAAAATTTATTATTTATTTAATATTAAATTTCTAATGTATTTTAATTATTAAGTGCTGACACAATTCCAGTTTTTCTTATATAGCACAAAATTTTAGAATAAAAGTAAAATTTCTACGAAAATTCATATGTCAGAGGCTAGGGCCATATATGCGTATAGCATGACTTGACCATATGCAAAACATTGAGTTTAATACGGTCATAGACGACTATCTACGGCATAAATGCGCAGCCTTTGACATATCTAGAAACTAGAAGAGGAAAATGTATTTTTTTGTGCACTTTCTTCTATGCTGCTTGAGCATGGACAGGCGGTGGATCAAATATGAATTCTAGAACTCCTAGAGCTCATATTTGTTCCACCGTCTGTTGATGCACAAGTTGTTTTAGCAGGCTAATAGATAGCATTTAAAAAATAGACGTCTAATTAAAAGAAAAAAGAAATCCCTTTAAACTACATTTGAAATACTCTTTAAATTTTGACTTCTTTATATGAGTCAAGGTAGTGGGGATTGATTGACGGCAGTATCAAAAGTTTTTGTCAGTGGTGGCTAATAACCAAACCAAAAATTTAATCAAAATTTTTGAAAAAAATATCTTCAATGAAGGCTTTAAGATCATTTTTGAATTTTCTGTGGGGCTATTATATAGTGATATAATAATCTAACACACATAACATTTTCAAATAAAAAATTTAAGTGGGAGCCGTGACTGGCATATGCGTTGAAGAGGTTTGATTTTCTATTTTTCATGCAGGGTACGTAGGTTCATAAAATCATACATCTTCTTCTATATTTTTTTTAATGGTTTGTGTTATTAATCCTATTGAAATGTCACAGATTTTCTCGATAGAAAAATCAACGAGTAAAAAATGTTACATGTTGAGCGCAAGACAGCTTCAATTACATGGTAGCCATCCTCTATATTGGTCATGGAAGCCAATTCCTGCGTCAAGGTTTAATCTCCTAGTGCCAAATTTGAACAAAATTTCTGCTTTGATATAATTGTTTTTATAAGTCATGTATATAATTAATCAAACAAGCTTTCTCTTCCACATTGGGGAAAATAAAATAAAAAATAAACACACAATTCAGGTTTGCAGAAGTTGCTGAACTAATTTTTATGTGGTGGCTAGAAATCTGTGGCCCCATGAACACCAGGATGCTATCTCCGGAAGCCGTCTATGCGGCCTATCTCATCGTGAAGTTCGCCGGCCATGCATACGGATTGGACTTCCCACCTTCTGAGGTTTCTATTGAAGTTGGCAATTTCAAATCTCAAGTGCAAGTCTATCTGCATCCTAATGAAGGAAGAAAAAAGCCTTTAGAAGAATTGCATTTTCTGAACCGGGGTGAGGCTTTGAGTTCAAGATTGCTTCAAGAATAGAGATGAGCGCAAAGATGGTTGGATGGAGATTGAATTGGGGAGTTTTTTCAATGATGGCGACGATAAGGAGGTCAAGATTAGCCTTAAGGAAGTGAAAGGCCAACACCTAAAAGGTGGACTTATTGTTGAAGGAATTGAGCTTAGGCCTAAGTATTGATTTCAATTACTAAATAATGTTTCTTGTATTTTTTTTTTCCTTCTTTTTGATGATTTCTCTTGGTTTCCTTTTAGAGCTTCAATGTAATGAAAGATACATGGGCTTCCTATTGTTCATCTTGGGAACATGGGAGTCTCCTTAGAGATTGAAATATTTTAGTGTACAAACGTTGTCTTGGGAATCAATTCGTTTATATATGGACACACATATTCCTCACTTTTAAAAAGATATATTTTATGTAGATTTATTTGAGAGCAAGTGAATAACTAAACTTTATAAGTAGTAGTCAACCTAATTTACATCACCATATGATCTCAAATCTAAGAACTCGGCCGTTATCATGTGGAGCGAAATCAAAATTTACTTCAAAGATAATAATATTTTTTTTCAAAAGAGAAGAAATTATTGCAAGTACAGGGTTTTAAATTTCTAATGTAATGAATAATCTATTTATTATAATTTGTGGTAAATAAACTTCTATCTTCTAAGAAAATTTGTGAGGATAAAAATTAGTTTAATAACTAAAAAGTTCGTAAATATTATATAAATAACAGGAGACAAAATAATAGACTACTTATTAGGCCCTATTAAATTAGATAGCTTATAATATAATTGTCACTTAAATATGTAAGCTCAGATATTAAATAACAAACCCAACAGATTTATGTTTTAGTCTTTCTAGGATTAGATCTTTATCTTAACAGGTATAAAAGTAATAGTACTTACCAACCCAATTTATTGTGTCTTCTTAGTTGGGACTAGCTCTTGTTTCTATATCCTTATTATATATTCTATTGAATTCATAAGTTGCCACTGCACAACTTCTTATTTACATGGGAGCTGTTATTGTTTTAATCATTTTTGCTGTGATGTTCATGAATGATTTAGAATATTATAAAGATTTTAATCTTTGGACTTTGGGAATGGGTTTACTTTGCTAATTTGTAGAAGTATTTTTAGTTTACTAATAACTACTATTTCAGATACATCAAAACAAATTATTTGGACTACAAGATCAAACCAGATCATAGAGCATGATTTAATGAGTAATAGTCAAATCTTGCTAAATGAAATTATTAAGTTTTAGTCAATAAACTCATTTTTTTAATCAAATCTTGTTTTCAAACTAAGGAGAAATTTTTCACTATAAATTATTATAAAGAGGCTATTTACCAAACGAAAGATTTAATAGCAAAATATTTTCTATAATAAAAAAATCGTTAAAAGGAATTAAAAAAATAAAAATAAAAAACGAGAAACCAATTCCCTCAGGAACAAAAAAAAAAAAAAAAAAAAAAAAAAAGAAAGCGAGATCAATCACTTATTGATCAGCATTAACATGGTTTTGTATAAAATGAAGCATCATAAGGAAAATACTTGAGTATTTTTTGAAGAGAAATGTCAAACATGTTACATATTTGCAACACTAGAAGCAAAACAAGAATTCACCTCATAAAAAATTAAAATTTAGAAAATGGGAATATCTAGCCATTGAAATGGGCTCAGAATTATATGTGGATTGGATTCTACTCCCAGACCTACAAAAGGTCTCGTAATGAGCTGGGATTCACATTTATCATCATCATTGCAATCAAAAGAGAAACAAAACATGACCAAAAAAAAAAAACAAGTGAAAGCCACTGCTTAAAATACAATAAGAACAAAGAAAATTAGAACTTCAATTTAGCAATATTTTGACCACTAGTGAGGACTAGAACAATAAATTTATTTCAGAAGAAACTTAAACCAAACATATATTGACGGAACGGAGGCAGAGAGAGAGAGAGAGATGAGGAGAGGTGAAGAGGGATTTGAGTTTTATGGAAGAGGATGAGACTGCGAAGCTCAGCTAGGGTTTGGTTGGTAAGAACCATGTTCTTTTTCTAATTCCGATTATGCCCTCACACTTTAGGCCACGTGGTTTGGGTTAAAGAAGCTGTACCTGGCCCAATCAAAGATCCATGTAATGTACCCATAGGTAAACGAGGCAAATAAGCCAAGTTGAAAAGAGAATAAAATTTTATAGCACAATTTGATGTAACTAAAATTAGTAGGCCAAACAAATTAAAAATATCTAGAAGTCTAAAAATGCGCTGCAACCTCAAGAATGAGCAGCCCTTCTTCATTTGTTTTCGTCGTCGCTATCGTCGAAGTCGTGCAAGGAGGCGCCAGAGTCAAGCAAGGAGCAAGCACCATCGTTGGAGTCGCTCCAAGAGCAAGTGCGGGGGTCGCCCAAGGTAGAGGAGACTTCACTTGGTTGTCAAGCCTGGTTGAATGTTGAAATTAATTGGCTAGAACTACAATTTATAATTATAACTTATGTTTGATAAGTTTGTCAAAATGATGGGTTTGGTTAATTTGAACTAAAAAATGAGCTTAACGGTCTGGAAAAAAAAAGATTGGAACTAATAATGAGTCAAACACTAATTTTGGTTAGAACAAAATAAAATAGTTAGAATTGTGAATGCCAAAGAAGGGCCATGTCTCTTGGCACACCCTTTTCTGTCCTCACGGCTAAGCAGTGACATAAATTGTGTTAGTTAAAGCAAAGAAAATTGGTGTTGATAATCTTGATTATAAATGTATGGCAATTTTGTTCTTTTTCTTTTTTTGGAAGTATATTAGTTCTTGCATTTTTTTGTCTTTCTCATTTGGATACCTAATAAAAGTATTGAATTTGACAACGAATTCTCAATAATTCAATGAATCGCGTACCCATAATAATATTTTACAAAAATTAAAAATTCATACTTCGACCAAAAAAAAAGAAGAAAAAAAATAACTTCACGTACAATAGCAAAGAACGAAGAAATTTCAAAATTCACCCAAATCAATGGAACCAATTCATTTTAATTCAAACTAACTAAAATGAACTGGATCAGATTGGATAACATTCTTTTAGTGCATTAGTTCAAATCAGATTGTTGAAAATCAATGTTTAATTACATCATTTGGAACATAGCTGAAAGAATTATATATAATCATAACACCCTAAGTGATATTCAAGAAAACTTTACCCAAACCACTTAGAAAGCTTCGTTACTTGTTTATCCAAGTGTCCTAATGAAATTAGGAGCATTTTAACATTGTTGGTTCATATTTGGTCCATGAACCGAACACCACATAGAGGCATT
>CAMOHE010026744.1:21161-72034 GCA_946598075.1 Artocarpus hirsutus
CTAAAATTAGTAGGCCAAACAAATTAAAAATATCTAGAAGTCTAAAAAATGCGCTGCAACTTCAAAAATGAGCAGCCCTTCTTCATTTGTTTTCGTTGTCGCTGTCGTCGAAGTCGTGCAAGGAGGCGCCAGAGTCAAGCAAGGAGCAAGCACCATCGTTGGAGTCGCTCCAAGAGCAAGCACTGGAGTCGCCCAAGGTAGAGGAGACTTCACTTGGATGTCAAGCCTGGTTGAATGTTGAAATTAATTGGCTAGAACTACAATTTATAATTATAACTTATGTTTGATAAGTTTGTAAAAATGATGGGTTTGGTTAATTTGAACTTAAAAATGAGCTTAACGGTAGGGCCGATAATTTGGACACGGCATGATGATACGATACGAAAACGACACGAAATAAACGGGTTTGGACCGCACGTTTATTAATTGTGCCATAAATGGGTTGGCACGAATAACACGAAAATAAACGGGTTGGATTCATGCTAACACGCTAAACATGCCTTAACACGTTTAATTAAACGGGCCGTAAGCGTGTTGACACGACACGACACGACCCGCCTGTTTATAACACATTTGAACTTAAAAATAAAAATATTTGAAATATTTATAGTATGTTAGTATTAATTAGATATTGTGTTTTTGTTAATTTTCTTTATTAGCTTTTTTAAAATTTTTTAAAAAAAATTTTAAATTTTTTTAAAAAAATTTTAAAATTTTTTAATTTTTAATTAATTGGGTCATAAACGTGTCATATGCGTGTTGTTATCGTGTCAACCCGTCACGGCACGTTTAATAATCGTGTTAATCGTGTCGTGCCGTGTTACGCGTGCCATAGGCGTGTCGTGTTAGTGTTGGCATTTCTGGCACGTTTATTAATAGTGTCGTGTTCGTGTTCAGGTTAAACGTGCCGTGCTGTAAACGTGCCGACACGAACACGGCACGAACACGATTATTACCACCCCTACTTAACGGTCTGGAAAAAAAAAGATTGGAACTAATAACGAGTCAAACACTAATTTTGGTTAGAACAAAATAAAATAGTTAGAATTGTGAATGCCAAAGAAGGGCCATGTCTCTTGGCACACCCTTTTCTGTCCTCACGGCTAAGCATTGACATAAATTATGTTAGTTAAAGCAAAAAAAAATTGGTGTTGATAATCTTGATTATAAATATATGGCAATTTGGTTCTTTTTTCTTTTTTTTGGAAGTATATTAGTTCTTGCATTTTTTTGTCTTTCTCATTTGGATTCCTAATAAAAGTATTGAATTTGACAACGAATTCTCAATAATTCAATGAATCGCGTACCCATAACAATATTTTTACAAAAATTCAAAATTCATACTTCGACCAAAAAAACAAAAAAAGCAAAAAAATAACTTCACATACAATAGCAAAGAACGAAGAAATTTCAAAATTCACCCAAATCAATGGAACCAATTCATTTTAATTCAAACTAACTAAAATGAACTGGATCAGATTGGATAACATTCTTTCAGTGCATTAGTTCAAATGAAATTGTTGAAAATCAATGTTTAATTACATCATTTGGAACATAGCTGAAAGAGTTATATATAATCATCAACACCCTAAGTGATATTCAAGAAAACTTTACCCAAACCACTTAGAAAGCTTCGTTACTTGTTTATCAAAGTGTCCTAATTAAATTAGGAGCATTTTAACGTTGTTGGTTCATATTTGGTCCATGAACCGAACACCACATAGAGGCATTGCCTGCTTTCCAGCAAGGACAGGTATCATGCAGGCAGCCACTAATATTGCAACATGTGACCCAAGTTTGATTGATCAATTCTCCACATTCCTCTTTAAGGTCAGATCTTTCAAGTGTTTTTTCTTTCTTTTCCTTCATAATCTTTAGGAAGCCTTTTTCGTCAAGTCTTTAGTGATTCAAAAATTACAGTGGTGTACATTGGGTATTACTGCTTTGAGGTTGCAAAATCGAGAAGTAATATGTTTTATCATATAAAAAATGTGTATGTGGGTCCTTTTTCATTATTTTTGTTCCCAACTTATTTAGTTCTTAAAACTCCATCCTAGAAAGTTAATCTATTAATAATACTTGAGCTTAAACCTATTTTCAATTCTATGTCTAGTCAATATCTTCTTATTTTCAATTCTATGTCTAGTCAATATCTTCCCTTCGAACGGAATCTATGACCATCCCAGCTTCCTCAAACGATGATTCATCCATCCATTTTTCTCAATTATGAAGGTTATAATGTCATCGAGATCTCCACCATATTTGAAGCCCCAGTTGACCATAGATTTTTCATTTCGAGAGTTTAATTCCACCAAAAATGTTCATATCATCATGGTTAAACTTGAAGGTTTATTATCAATCTTCATCAAGGGTTCATCTTATTTCAACTATGATATCACTTGTTAAATTCTCCCTAATAGGTTAATCATTTAAGATGAAATGCATAGGAACAAGACAACTTTTTATTTCAATCACTTGATTTTTCTAAACGTATTGTGGCTTTGATTACTTTCCTTTTTCTCTTCTGGTTAAGGGTTTTTTTTTTTTTTTTGAAAGGTCATGAATATTCAATTCACTTTTTGACGCTTCTAAATTAACTTACGAGGTTTTAGATAAATGTGGTGCAATTTAATAGATCATATAGATATTAAGTGAACTAAAAGTGACTCTTCAAAGAACTAATACGAAATATATATATATATATATATATATATATATATATATATAACTACGAGTACTAAATGACGTACGTGTTATAAAAGTTCACCTTGGTAAACTCTCTCTCTCTTTCCCCTTCTTTTAAGTGCAAGAAACTATTGCACAGCATGGAAATCATACAATTGATTTAGCCAACAATTAATATAGCTAGGCGTGCACAAAAAAAGCACGCATTACCGAGAGTACCAAAAATTATTGGGCGTTAGGTGACATCATTCAACCCTCCGAAAATGGAAACAAACAAAACAAACAGGGTGTCATGTTTTAGTCATGTTCTATCTTATGCTTAAATATATTAGAAAAATAAGTTGAGTTTGTTACAATATAAAGCTTTTATATACTACAATAGTTTGTTATAGTATAAAGCTCTTATATGTTATAATAGTTTGCTATATTATGAAACTCTTATATTCTATAGTGTTTAAATTCTAATTTTTAAGTTCTATTCGTTTGTACAAGGACTTAATTTTTCAATCTAACAAATGATCGAAAACTCTCTTAGTTAAATTTTTTTTTTTTCTAATTTCCTTGGGACGATGTTGTATTACTAATTTCTAGACTTTATCCTATAATGCACTCAATTACGTCTGTTGGGTAATCTCTTATTGAAATAGCGGAGAGGGAGAAAAGGAATTTAAATTATCAAAAATTACATGTTATGTTACATTTTTAAAAGTTGTGTTTATTCATGTTATATTTAGAAAAGTTTATGTCACATTTAAAAAAATTCGTACCATACTATAATTCATATTATATGTTAAATTATGTCATAAATAAGCATATGTAATATTTATAAAAAATAAATCTTAAAAAATAGTTTTTGTGAAAATTTTTCTTGTAATTAATTAATGGGAGATGGCTCATGGCGTAGCGCAAATCCAACACCCAAAGGCAAAATGGTATTTGAACTACTCAACTAGCCAACCGCATTAGACTTTGCTTGTGATCCTATAAAAAAAAAGTTAGAAAACTTGATTCTTTGACCAAGTTATCCAAATTGTCAACATGCTAATCGACGTTTGAGTAACATATGATCACATCACATAATTACATCCGCGTTTTCATTTTCGTTGACAATAACTATACAGGACATATTTTTATGATAATTTAATGGAGTGTTTGGTTATATTAGTTTTAATTTAAACAATGTAAAACTCTTATATACTATAGTATAAATAAAAATATGCTATAATATAAAATTTTTATATGCTATAATATTTTTAGTTTTAATTCTCAAATTTAACTCATTTTTTAAACACCCTATTAAAAATATTTTAGATGAAAATAAGTACATTGAATAAAATTAGACGTTTAAAATATGTCTTATCCACAAGCACTACTACAAAAACTATTTTAAAAGGCAAGAGGCTGTCATTTTTAACAACAGTTCTTTAAAAAACTGATGGTATATATATATATATATATATACTCACACATAAAAACAAGAAAAAAGTGACAAGAGAGCAGAACTTTTGGATTTTATATATTTTTTGTAATTACAAGCATTGTTTATAAATTTTTAACAACGGTTGTTGGTTGGACTGATGTTCTTTTTAATTTTTAACGATGGTTTCTATTAGAAAAGGAGACGTTTAAATAAGGTAAATTTGGTATGGTACCACATAATTTTTTTATAGAGCAATACTATTATCCTGTGAGGCTATAAACATATGTTTCATGGAAGGGCTCGTCCCTTTCAAGGGTGGGTTGTAGTTTCACGGATCATAAATCATGAACGTTTGGTGGCAACTGACGCATGGATATATAGTGGGGTACCAAGTATCAACTACTAATTAAAAAATAATAATTTACCACTTGCCAATTACTTCTTTGGGGAATCAATAGTTACAGAAATTGGGAATCAAAAAATGAAGAAAATGCTAAACAGAAAAAAGGAAGGGCTATCCACATCAAGATTCAAGAGTGGACCATCAACGATAGTGGAGAGTTATATGACATAAACGTGGAAAGTTGGCTTTCTTTTTGGCTGTTGTAATATTGCATATTCTATGCCCCTGTCCAATTTATTACGTCCACTTGGCATCTCTGTGGTTTATAAGATCATTACAATGATAGGAACGTGTAGGGAGTGGAGCTTTTGGAGAAACAATTCAAAATTTTTAATCTTTAACTCTTTGGTTAATAGACTTAGGCCAACTCTTTGTACTCATCTTAAAAAATGTTTGACATCCCAAAATTCAAATAATTTAAATCCTTTGAAGCTATCAAAATCTCTGATTTAAGAGTTCTTTCTCATCCCTTCCCCCTCCCAAACTCAAATTATTTGCTATAATAAAATTTAATTTTCTCTTCTTATATTTGTGGAAAAAAAAATCATATTTTTTTTTCATTTCATATCTGATTGTGGCGGTTCTTCTTTCATTACGTTTTTAATAAAAAGAGGAATAAGTGAAAATTTTCATTGCATATTTTTTAATATCATGAACATTATAATTTAGTTAGATTTGTCAATAAATTAAAAACTTTTTTCACTATTGTGTAAACATAAATTTCAATTTTATTTCCTATTTAGATTGATACTTTAAATGTACATCCAAACGTCAATTCGGATTACAATTTAAATCACACAACTCAAATCAAAAGAATCTAAATTAATACAATTTAAATCTATCTACCAATCGGTTAGGCTTCCATGATTTTACGGAGGTTTATAGTTAGAGTATGCAATAAACCTTTTTTTTTTAATATTTGAAATTAACGTCGTTTTGACATGTCCTGATATAAATACGATAATGATATATGTATTGTTTTATTAAAATAATGATATTGCATCATACAATTACATAATATAGCAACCTTGCAGTACCATAAATAAGATCGCACCACGTCTCATTGTGTAGGTCATTAATAATCTTTAAAAAAAAAAGAACTCACCAATGAAAGAAAAAAAAAGAAAAATTTTGCACTAATTTATGTTTTAAGAGTTCGTTTGGTAAATAGATTCGAATTAGTGATTTGATATGAGTTATGTGATATGAATGAGGATTTGAGTTAGTGATTTGAATTGTTATTCTAATTGACGCTTGGGTATGCATTTAAGTTTTATTTTAGTGTATAATAAAATTGAAGTTTGTGTTTAGAAAAGTAGTGAAAATAGTTTTTGATTTATTGATAAAACTAATAAAATTTTAATGTTAATGATCTTAAAAAATATGCAATATGTATTTTAATTTATTTATCTCTTCACTAGAAACACAATGAGAAAATAATCATCTCATTTAGATATCAAATGAAAAAGTTATGATTTTTTTCTCTCAAATATAAAAGAGAGAATTTTAGCTTTATATTGCAGCAAAGATATCTAAGTATCAAAAATTTAAGGGAGATTAAAACTTTAAAAACTTGGATTCTTGACACTTAAAAGATTTAAATTTTGAAAGAAATAAACATATATCAAAAAAAATTTTGACACTTAAATTTAAATTTGAATCTATTAAATATAAAAAATACACAAAATAAATAGGTCCAAAGACCAACGTAATTATCAAGCAAAACATGTGGTAAGAAAGCAAGGACAATTATATGTACAAATATTTAATTATTTACGTTGTTTTCGTACATATAATTGATCTGTTTTAGTCTTGTATGATTGATCTTTAGCTACTTTCAAATGCTGTCGATGTTCAAAAAAACGCAAATTATTTTCTTGATAAGAAAAAAAAAATAAAATATATTTGATATATTGTATTATATTTTTTATAAATAATATAATATAATATAATATGATGGACTAAACATGAAAAAATTATAATTCATATAAAAATATTAAAATATACTAAGAAAAAGGACAAAAGGTGCGCTACTATTTATTAATATCATCTACTAGCGTGCGGATGTGATACGTGTAATCGTGCATAGCGATGATTATAAACAATGGCTTCCATAAATATATATGTCTATTTCAGATGATGCATTCGCTTCACCAATATAATTGATTATTTGACAAATAAAAGGAGGAATGATAAAAGGGAATTGGTGCAAAGGATAAGGAAAGCGGGCATGCGTTATTAGAAAAATAATTACAAGGATAGGAGACGAATGGGAAAGAGAGTTTGTATTTTAAATATATTTTTGAGCAAGAATTTTTAATATTATTGATGCAAAGAGTAGGAGAGGAATGGAGAAGTTTTGTGCATCTCTAATATTATTTTTCCTGTTATTTCAATCACCGTGTATGTCAAATTCTTACTAGTTGGTTTGATATGCTAGTTGAGAATTGTATGGTTTAGAAATTTATGGTTTGAAGTATGAGTTTAAAATTGTATGGTTTAAATGATGATTTTGAACTGGCATTTAAAACATCAAGGTTTAAAACAAGAATTAAATATCATATTAAGTTTAAAACAAAAACTGATGTTTGAAGAACTATAGTTTATGAAAGAAAAATAAGAATGAGAATACTTTTTAATGCAAAAAAAGGTTCAAACAGTATGAATTTAAGGAGTAGTAAAGTTTAGATTTTAGAGGTTTTGACTCTTTTAAAACAACTTTCATGATTTGAACTGACTTTAGTTATTACTCCATCAAATGTAAGTTTAAATCATATTTATGATTTGAACTGTTTGAACCTACGTACCAAACGACTTCGTACGTGTCTCTATTTGCTCTGTTTTAAATAGAAACATTTCTTTATTATCCAAAATTTTCTCGTTCCCTTTCTTATGATTTTATTTATTCATTTATTTCTTATTAACTATATTGGTTGAAAATTGTTTTTATTGGCTATCCAAAAAAAGAAGAAACTGTTTTTATTAGTAAAAAAATAGAAGAAATTGTTTTTATTAGTTGGAGTAAATATCTTTCCGACCCATGAATCGGTATTTTCTGATCTTGATAAATATGGATTTCCCAAACCATTAGATTCAATTTTTTTTTTTATTTTATTTTTTAAATTATTGGTGGGTAGTTCATCAGAGGTAACCAATCCTCTTATTCAGCATAACCCAACCTGTTAACATCATATTAAAGGACGGGATTTATTTAGAGTTCTGGCATTTGATACCGAAGTAAGTTTTACCGACTCAATAAATCTCTTCCATCCATTTAATCTTATTTGTTTAAGAAAACATTATCTATCTTACACGAAGTTCAATGATACAATCCATGAATCTTTGTGGGATACCGCGATAATAAATTAAGGTGATATATATGTGAATTTATTTACAATTTACATTTCATTTGATGCTTCCCCGTCAAATTGATTTAACTCACTCCTACAGTAATAAGGTTGTTAAGAAACGTAGCCGCAACCAATTTTAAATAAAAATATTATAATATATAAAAGTTTATTGTAGTAATTTTTTATTTTTATTATAATTGTTGAAACTTTTTATACTGTTTATTAATTCGAAAACTAAACATCATTAAAAAAAAATTTTAGTTTCGCCACCATCTATCGCATAAGTTCTTCAAAAAGATTAATTTTATGATTCAACTTGAAAAGAAAAATACTATTAAAAAAACCATTTCACATCATTACTAATTTCATCTCATAACTTTTTTCTAATGTAACATAATTTTGATATGATTTCACCGTTTTACTGGTCCAATATTTAAAACACATATATTGTAATATATATATATATATGTTTAATATCCAATAGTACAATTCTCTTTATCTATATATATATATATATATATATTTTTTGAAGGAATTCTCTTTATTTTATTACAACAAAGTCGGGCAAAGACATTATTGGACCGCACTTTTTTTTTTTTTTTTTGGGTAAATCACCTCATACGCATTTTATTAATTGGGAAATGGCACATTGCAATAAAATTAAAACATCTTTCCCGACACACCCACCTGAAAAAACAAACTGAAGAGCAAAACCACAGTACTCAAACAGACACTAGAAACCCCGCACATGCTTCCATCTAACTCCCTCTTTCTCGTATTTACATTCCTTCCTCCTCTACTCCTCTCTGTCTGACTGTCCTGTCGCCTACTTTGCAGTCTCGACACGACACGACACGACGCCACGCGAGCACGAGCACGAAATGTCTTCGGAAATCTCGTCGACGAGAACTACTCTGAGCGAGATTTCGGAGGCCGACAGTGCTTTCCGTTTTGGCCTCGATCTCGTCTCCGCCGCCAGACGAAACCTCGGATTCCTCCGAGCCGTCTCCGATTCCCACTGGCTTCACCACAAGCCAACTCTTCTCAAGGCGATTAGGAGGTAAAAGAAAAACCTTTCTCAGCTTATCTGAGCTTTCGAAATCTGATCCAACGGTCGATATTGATGGTTTTCGGTTTTTTTTTTTTCAGGTATAATGAGCTGTGGATGCCGTTGATAGCCGATCTGACGGTGGGGTCGGGCTCAGCTCCTCCGTTGATTCTTCCTCCCATTGATGTCGAGTGGGTCTGGTTCTGTCACGCCTTGAATCCGGTCAGTGTCGTTTAATTACCGATAAAATACAAGAACAATGAACAAAACAAAACAAAATACGGTAAAGGGTCTATTTCTAGTTTCTTTTTGTTGGGAATAATGGGAAAAAATCGAACCTTTTAATGATGTTACATGCCATATGAACTGTTGAAGACATTAAACTGTGGCACTCATCAAATAATTGTTTGACAGATTTTATTTTTATTTTTTATTTTATTTTTTTTCTCAGGTTCGTTACAGAAAATACTGTGAATCGAAATTCTCGAAACTGATAGGAAAAGCAGCGATTTTCGACGAAGAAAATGAGGAATACGCATTAATGAGGTGCAGAGAAATCTGGGTAAGGAGGTACCCAAACGAGCCGTTTGAGAATGAAGTGGATTCGGGTTCGGATTTGACCGATCCTGTTGTTGGGGCCAATGAAGAGGAGCCCTTTGAGGAAGTGAGGAAGCAAAGATATTTGTACTCCAAATTCTCGGAGCCGTACAGGTCCGAGGTTGTGTATCTGATGGCTGCAAGACAACGTTACAAGGGGTTTCTCCATGTGTTGCAGAGGTCGTCGTTGACTGGTGTTTGTTGTCGTTTGGTTCCTGCTTCGGATATTCTTCTTATGTGGCTCACCCATCAAGTTTGTTCCTAAATTCTTGCTTCTCTTTTATTTATTTCTTTTATGAATATCTCTCTCTCTCGCTCTTTCTCTCTCTCTCTCTCTTTTTGGGTACTTATGATGGTATGAAAACATGTATGGAATGATTTTTTTTCACTTATATTTTAGCGGAATCCGAGTTTAATGACCTTTTTATTTTATCCTTATTTTGTCACTTGTATCGGTAGAGTTCCGTTTTGAATCGCCATATTTGTATCACATTCTCTTCATTTTATTTTTGATGTAATTTTTATGAATCTAATGTAAAAAAAAAAAAAAAAAAAAAAAAGCATATGTTGCATACCATACAGTAAAAAGCTTCATTATTGTGTTTCTTTTTTTTTTTTTTTGGTAGACTTGGGGATTAGTTATTTTGTGAGCCATTGAATGATTTTGGCTTCTTTTTTTTTTTGTGAACTAGAGTTACCCAACAGTATATGCAGAAGATTTGAAGGAGGTGGATAGTGATATGGGGAGGGTGGTGAGTGTGTGGGAAACAGTTGGTAAAAAAGAGGTGGAAGAGACCAAGAACCTTTGGGAGACAACATTTGATCAACCATACGAGAAAGCCGGTGGAGAAATTGGCTTCGAATTTAATGGGGTTGGCCCAGTCAAGCCTCCAGTTTACTGGGAAGTGTCAGACATGGATGTCAATAGCAAATACAAGTCCATGCTACCTAGGTTCTTACTTGAGGTCAGTCTAGTTTAATTTCATAATTTATGCTTGTTTAGTATAATCTCACACCTAATTAAGTATTATTAAACACTCAAAATGGAAAAAAAGCTCATCTTTAGCGAAAAGTTTGTAAAAGTAAAAATCAAAATCAACTATTTTTGTCATTGAATTATGATCACACCTCAATAACTTCACAAGGGCAAATGAACTTTCTTTTCTAAAATTGGAATCTGACTATAACGATGACAATTTTTTTTAGATCTAAGCCTTTTAACTTTCATGCTTATGTTGTAAAGTAAGCATTCTGCTATGAAGATAGGCTTTCTATAATCAGAAAATCTAATCTGCTTTTTTCTTGATGGTTTATAGCGTAATCTTAAAATGCTTATGTGGAGTTGAGACAATATATTTGCATTGCTTAAAACAGGCTGTAATTAACCTCATTTACTTGCTCAATAATTACCTTGAAGCTTTTTCTGACTCTATAATGCAGGTCTGTGTGTTTGTGAGACTCAAGGCTGAAATGAAGGCAATGCAAGAGGATGCAAAGCGTGATATTCTTCATCTCCGAATGGTAAGGTGTCATAGGGAGATGAAACTTGATAAAACATCTTCCAACTTCTCCAGCAAATCATGGCGAAAAGCTTGGCATCTCTACTGCGAGTTTGGAACCAAGGGCGTTAGAATTGAGCTTTGCAAGCTTGGTTGGTATTTCTTCAAAGCAAAGACCGTTGAAGATTCGGCTACATTTCACTGGAATGACTTGTTAAGAGCGCCCTCTCTAACCTTGCAAAGGGGAATTGAGCAACAAGTGAAAATCATTGTTTCAATAACTCCACCAGTTCAAGCACCATACTTGTTGAAATGCGTTCCTGACCGCGTTACAGATGATTCTGGTGCTATGGTGTCTGATGTTATTCTTCGAATGAATCAGTATCGTCCTCAAGAAGGCCGGTGGTTGTCTCGCTCGGTTCTTGATCATGCAGGGAGAGAGTGTTTTGTTATCCGAATGAGGTAATTATCATCCAATTTTGTATGTTATTTTTCTCATGACTCCAACTCTAGACAGCCAAACTAAAAAAATCTAGATTAAATGCAATGTAGGGTGGCAGGAGGATTTTGGAGAAGAGGAGGTGAAACTCCATCAGCCGTGAAATGGGAGGACAGAATTATAGAGATTCGAGAAGGTTCTTGGTCTTATGTTGCTGGTTCAATTGGCAGAGCCCCTGGTATGTTGTATTCATCTATCCTTTATTAGAAGTTTACAGTTTCTTTTAAAAAAAAATTAATATTCTATATGGCACAACTTGTAGAGAAGAGAAAAGTCATGAAGAACAGTTAAGATCAAACTTCAGTTTTCATTGTTTTTTTAATTTTGTAAAAGGATTATGAAAATCATTTGGCCAGACAATTGACTAAGACACACTTAGGGGTAGGTTCTAACTTATCTCTTTCTCAATGTACAGAAGAACAAACGGTGCGTCAATCTGCAGAAATTTTATCGTACTTATCTTCTAATTTTTGCACAAACAAAAATGTGATATTTGTCTCTGATTTGCTCCTATCGAACCAATGTTGCGAAGATTTAAAAAAATGAGTCATTTACAATCACCGATGAAGGATTCCTCAAAAGAGAAAAGTATTTTGTTAACACTGGTTTTTCAATTCATCTGCTTGGAATGAAATTTTAAATGCCGCTGCTTGTTGCCATCTAGTACAGAGAAGGTGGTGGGAACAGCAACACCAAAAGGACCGACAGAGCAATGGAAAGCTGCATGGCAATTTTCGACCGGAGATGAGTTGATGATTTGGTGGGAAGCTTCAGCATCCATATCAGGCCTGAGTTTCCTTTTGAGAAACCAAGCTGCAGAATCAACGGTAGTGTGAAGAATCACTGTCTATTACAGAATACAAAGCAAGTGGCACATAAAAACATTTGGAACTATTGTTAACTTTCAGGTCAAGCTGTTGAAAGGGCGGAAAATGCAGTACCGAGTGAAGAAAGTGGAGCCAACGGGTGCCAATGGTGGGTATCCAGATGGGGAAGAAAAGAAAGAGGAAGACGACAACGAGGAAGAGGAGGAGGGCTTCTTGACCCTCGTTCGGTTCACAGATGATGACCCTGATGGAAGAGCAACGGCTCTTCTTAACTGGAAGCTATTGGCAGTAGAATTCATGCCCGAAGAAGATGCAGTTTTTGTGCTCCTTTTGTGCACTTCAATACTAAGAAGTGTATCAGACATGAAAAAGGAAGACATGGGATGTTTGTTGATCAGAAGAAGATTGAAAGAAGCAAGACTTGGTAGTAGGGACTGGGGTTCAGTAGTACTACACCCTTTTTCGTGTTCTTCATCTACTTCTTCGCCATATCTTCAACCTTGGTATTTGAACGCCAAGGCAGTTATGGTATCAGATGGTGCAGACCGTACCACAAGACCTCCAAGTTTAAGTTACTCGCCAGAGGAAGGTAGTGATCAGCTTTACAAACGAGGGATATTTACATGAGTACATTATGAGGGTGTTTAGGAACACCATTGGAGCCAGAATTTTGCAGTTTCAGCTAATATTTCTACTGTATTTTTCTCTCACATTTTAGTATTTTTGGTTCTAACTTACAGTTTTAGCTACGTTTCCAAACGTGCTATTTGTGTACGTAATGTGGTGATAATTGTGTTGAATAATAATCTTTTCATTAGTTACCTATTTTATTTTTTTGCTCTGAACTTCTCCTTAGTTACTTTAATTGTGTTCTATTGTGATCTTCTGGAAAATGAGCTATCTACGCGTGCAACATGCAAAGAGATTCAAATTGTGCATCTGACTTTGGTAATTAATTATCTGTCACGTAGATTCTTGTTGAGACTGGATGTGAGACTTGGCGGAAATCCCATTACTCAAAAGTTAGGTATCTATGTAGATGTGATAACTACTCCAACTGAAATAGCGTATCCATTTCTCGGCCAAAAAAGGGTAACATATCAGTGATATATATTAAAAACATATTAAATTTAAAAATATAATTTAATTGAACTTAATAAAAATTCGATAGTTTAGTTAACAACATTGTCCCACTAATAAGGTATGTTTTACAGCGTTTTGGAGTGATTCAGACCATTAAGTTTGAATCGTAACATTATAACATATAAAAACTTTACATTGTAGTTCACTTTTTTTATTTTACATTGTAGCATACGAGAGTTTTATATAGCTTATGTAACGCCTCAACCCCCCATGGGCCTACCTAGCGGGACTCCGGCATCGTCGGGTCTTATAATCATTATTCATAATACTGTCCCCTTTGGGCACCTATTGGCCCTCAGGGGTTTCTTTGCGTCCCCAACACTTGAACCCAAGATCTCTCTGCTAATAACATTTGACTTAAGAACCTTATTAGCAGGGAGGTTTGGGTTCAAGTGTTAGAGACGCGAAAAAATCCTGAAAGGCCACTAGGTGCCTAGAAGGGACAATATTATGAGTAACAAGTGTAAGACTCAACGATGTTGGAGTCCCACTAGGTAGGCCCATGAAGGGTTAAGGTGTTATAGTTTATAATTCAAACTTAGGGTGTTTGGTTCTCGATTAGAACCAATTGATTCTGATCAACAAATAGTATAAAGCTCTTAGCAATTACAATAAAAAACAAAAAGTTGTTACAGTGTAAAACTCTCATATGCTACAATATTGTTAACCAAAATTGATTTCAACCATTCCAAACACCCCGGTGATTTGAACCATTCTTCTAAACGCCTTATCTTGTATCCTACCACAAAATTTTTGCAATTTTAAAAGATTAGAAGACAACCCTGTTTCTCATTTTCAATTTGGGCCCAACTCCTATGCACTTTACTGGTCATGGCTCTGGACTGAGTTCCAAACAAATTGGATTCCCATTCTAGAAAAGGTGAACTGCAAAGATCCCTTGATTGTGCATCTCATTCTAAAAAGCCAGCAGCAATAGCCAAGGAATACTTAAAAACCGTGTTCATAAGAAAGCATAAGCTTTTAACTTGGTTCTTACAAAAAGCATAACAGAAGGAAAATTCACGACTCAAAAGACAAAACATTTCTTTGACAACAAACAATCCCCACAACTTTCCCCCACCTCCTTTTCCGTTTACATATAAATAATCAATCTCCCCTTTCAAAGATTTTTTCAAATAAACCCCTATATTGCCACCTTTCTCGGAACACTAAATTTGAAAATGGGCAAACCCAATTTTCTCCTCCTCATACTCATCATTCTACCATCCCTTCTCTTTGCTTCACCTGAGCACCAAACCATGCTTTGGAAACTCTGCAATGGCATTGAAAACAAGGAGTCATGTCTCTCCAATATCCAAGCAGAGATGATCAGCTCTCAAACGGACCCTGATGAACACGAGAGAAGAAATTCCATCCTCGGTGCAGCCCTAAGGCACTCGCTACACGAGGCGAGGGCCGCGATCGAAATGATCACAAGGTTCAACTCCATGTCCGTCAACTACAGAGAGCAAGTGGCCATAGAAGACTGCAAGGAGCTCCTGGACTTCTCGGTCTCGGAGCTGGCTTGGTCCCTCAACGAGATGAGGATAATCCGGTCAGGTGGCTCCGACGACGCCCACCACGAGGGAAATCTCAAGGCCTGGCTCAGCGCCGCCCTTAGCAACCAAGACACCTGCCTTGAAGGCTTTGAAGGAACTGATAGACGCATAGAGAGGTTCATTAGGGGAAGCCTAAAACAAGTGACTCACCTTATTGGGAATGTCTTAGCATTGTACACTGAGCTTCATAGTTTGCCCTTTAAGCCTGCTAGAGAAAACAATATTAGCAGTAATAGTAATAGTAGTTTTAGTCCTTCTCCTCCGAGCTCGGAGTTCCCATCATGGATGACCGAGGACGATGAGATGCTGATGAAGGCTCACCCGCAGCGCATGCGGGCGGACGCGGTGGTGGCGGCAGACGGGAGCGGGGAGTACAGGACGATCACGGAGGCGGTGAATGCGGCGCCGAGCTATAGCATTAGGAGGTTTGTGATATACGTGAAGAAGGGGGTTTACAGGGAGAACATTGACATGAAGAGGAAGAAGACGAATATAATGTTTGTTGGGGACGGGATCGGAAAGACTATTGTGACGGGTGATCGGAACTTCATGCAAGGTTGGACTACCTTCAGAACCGCGACAGTTGGTGAGTCAAATAACACACACACACACACACACATATATAAATACATATAATGCCCTATATGTTGCCTTTTCACTCTTTTTTATAGAGCTTTTGTAAAAGATGTTTGGTCTTAGTTTTTAATTTTTTCTTCACTAACAAATCTTGTAGTTTGGACATGATAAAAGTTTGTTTCGTATTGTTTATAACTCTCTTTGCTAAAGAGGTAGGGGCACCAGCTTTTGTAGCTAAAATCTTAACCAATTATTAATATGCCTTTTCAGCCACACAAATTAAGCGCTTTACGACATTTTAAAAGGTATTAGACCAAAGTTGCAGCCAAATGGTCAATCCACCCTTACTACTCTTTAATGTAGAGTTTAATTCCTTAGCCTGTGGGGATTCTAATTATGTATTTAATTTTGATATCTGAATTAATATCTAATCAATCAGATAATGTCACGTTATTTAAGAATTTTAAAATTTTTTAGTCAATCTATTCATGTTTATTCATTAAATGATGTACCAAAATACGATTAGTTATATACTGACATTCAAAATTGAACAAATTATCATTGTCATAGAGATAAAATACCGTGGTCTCTTTTTAAAAAGTAATATGCATGCAGTTGGGAAAAAATTACGATACATGTAGAAATAGGGTGTTAGAGATGAAACAAGGTCGTATTTATTTGTCGAGTGAACCTTAATTTCCATAATGCAAAATGACATAATTTTCAACCAAAAAAAAATAATTATAATATAACATAAAAAGTTTCAACGTGACATTAAAAACTAGAGGAACAAAATATCCATAAACATCTTCTTTTCTCTAATAGATTACCAGTTTCCAATTAAGATCATGCAACCAATGATAAATTAATAATTCTTCTCAAAAGCTAATACTCAATGTGATTTTGGGTAATATTGTAGCTGTATCCGGAAAGGGATTCATAGCAAGAGACATGACATTCCGCAACACAGCCGGGCCAGAGAACCACCAAGCAGTGGCTCTTAGAGTGGACTCTGACCAATCCGCCTTCTTCCGCTGCAGCATGGAAGGCCACCAGGACACGCTGTACGCCCACTCCCTCCGCCAATTCTACCGCGAATGCGACGTCTACGGCACCATCGACTTCATCTTTGGCAACGGCGCCGCCGTCCTTCAAAACTGCAAGATCTACACCCGCGTCCCGCTGCCCCTTCAGAAGGTCACCATCGCCGCGCAAGGACGGAAAAACCCCCACCAGAGCACCGGCTTCACCATCCAAGACAGCTACGTCCTCGCCACGCAACCGACCTATCTCGGCAGGCCGTGGAAGCAGTATTCGAGGACCGTTTATATGAACACTTACATGAGCGGTTTGGTCCAGCCTAGAGGGTGGCTTGAGTGGTACGGTGACTTTGCCTTGGGAACGCTATGGTATGGTGAGTATCGGAATTATGGGCCGGGTGCCCGCCTCTCGGGGCGTGTCAAGTGGCCCGGTTTCCACGCCATCCGGGATGCCGCCACCGCCAATTTCTTCACCGTCGGCCCGTTCATCGACGGAATGTCGTGGTTGCCGTCTACAGGTGTCAAGTTTACAAGGGGCCTGACTAATTAGAATCATTGTCGATGATTCTTCTTGATTATAGTGATTGATTTCTCAATTTTTAGTATGAAAATATTAAAGGAATTATGCAAAGGTGCAACGTTTTTTATTTATCGATCTTTTTAGTTTTGTGTTTGTGATTAATAAGCACCTTACTTGTAACTAGAACATATGTGTGGTTTGAAAGTCCAAATTTTGATTTCTTATTGGGGGCACAACTAGATAATTTTCCCTTTATGAAAAGGAAATTACAACCAAATTTATAATAAAATTATTTTGTTTGACATTTACACTCCATCATAGTTTATCTTCCGTAACTATTTCCTTAGAAAGAGAACCATTCACTCTAATAGCAGAGGATTATTTTTATAAATTCCTCTCAAACTATGTACTCTATTTTACTTTGTCTTTTGATTTTGTAAAACAGATCAAAATACCCCCGGTTTACAAAAACATGTCATTTAACCCCCTTTGTCTAATTCCATTTATAAACTTAACCAAATTGCTTATGTGGCATGTCTTTAACAACTAAATAAATGTGTTAAATTTTATTAAACCTATAAAATTGATTAAATGTTTAATATATAATAAAGAAATAAACAAAAAAAAACTAAAAACCTTATCAACCTTAAAATCCAAAATCCTTATCAACCAAACACCCTATCCAACGAGTGGTAGACGTGCATGGTGGGCGGCATGGGTTGTTAGACAGCTTTCTTTCATGCAGTTTGAGAAAAGCCCAAACAATAATTGTCCAAAATTTAAGCAGTTTGGGCGGATTTTTTGAAGAGCTATTTGGGCGGTGTATTGGACAGTTTGGTATTTACACCTATCTTTTTTACAAACATTTACTAAAGTCTCAACGTACTTAATATAACCAATGAAAGAAATTAAATATGATAATTAATAAATAAGCATTTACAAATATAATTTGAATTTTAAACTACGTATATGAGCGCAAAAGTAGTCTATAATATACCATAATTCAAAAGTACAATCCCATAAATAATTCAACATCAAAACGTGGAAAGATTAAATAATAAATAAAAGCAACATTCATGTTCCAAAGTCCAATGTTCAAATTTTAAAATGCAAAAAGCCAAAAAACTAAAAATCCCAAGTTCATAAAAATAAATAGCTAACTGAAGAAAGCATGCACAAATAAAAAAAAAAAGTTACAACAATAATTAGTAAAAGACAATAACAACAATAGATGTAGCAAGTAGCAATTATTGTAAATGACGTGAAGCAAAGCTACATATGTATATTGGTGAGATGAAACTTACTTTTCAATCATGTTTCAACATTAAAATTCTAAATTAATTTCTAGTTGAAGTAATTCTGCAGGAAAAAATCTTCATTCAAAAAAGGAAACGATAAAGTCAAAAACTTTTATTTATTCTATGACAGTTAGAAATTTATAATTTTATGTTGCACATATATATTATGTATAGGTGGGTGGGGTAGTTTGAAATCATGGTTTTAAACTTCAATCCGCAACTGCCCACTAAAATGATGGATTGAAACCATCCTGCATGTCAAAAGAACGGTTTTGACATATAACCGTCTAGAACAGGGCTGGTGGGTATGCCCTAGTGAATAGCCAGCGATCCAAACCACCCTACACTGTGGCTGGTGACCAGACCAATCCGACCACCCCCCTTTATCGCGTGGCCAACGACTAGATTGTTGGAAAAATCGATTCGATGATACAACAAAATTTAAAAAATTTCATTTAATTACCAAAAAATAACTCGTGATGTTATATAAATAAATTAAATCTAATTTAATCTACCTGTTAGAGACCAGAAAGAACACTTCTAACTGAATAAATCTTTAAAAACGAATCTCTACCGTTAGATTTTCAATGTTATTCTATTCATACAGATCATTGTATGTGTAGGTACAATTTAGTAAATCTCCACCACAACTACACTCCTTCTAATTACTCAAGTGCTTTAGAACTGAGATTACTAAAGATGAGTAATCTAAGCTTTCTTCTCTAATTTGCACTAAGGCAGACTGATAATAAATGAAGACCAAAAGTCTCTATTTATAGAATGAGTTAGAGGTGTTAGAAGTCTATTAGAATCAGAAGATAAGTTTTTGCTCTCCTTATATTACATGTGGTGCCAACTATGAGGAAATTTATCTCTAAAAGTTCAACCAATCACAGTGTAGGAAGATTTGATTATTTATATCTTTCAGGATAACTCCAATTCAAATAATGCAATTTAAATTAGAATTCCATTATCCATGATAATTATCTAATTTAAATAATTGTAAATAATTATCTTTTATTCCTAATACAAATTCTACTAGGATTATTCAAATACAAAATTTAAATTAATTATTCAAATACAAAATTTAAATAATTAATTATCCAAAATCCTAATATCAATTTGGATAATTATTTTTCAAAATTAATTAAATAATTAATTCTTCAATATTTGCATATGTAGGTGCCATTCTTAATGGGTTTGCGCCGACTAGTAGTCCAATCGAACTATGGCCCATGCTTCTTATCAGGCTCAATGGCCTGACTCGTGTATATTTCTATCTTACAGGTGGTAATTTGAACTTGTCTCATATGTCATAAAGAAATTTGTGAGCTAGCATTGGAAATCGATAAACATATATCATCAAGTTCTAATAATAACAAATAAATTAATCTCTAATTAATTATCCATTTAATTATTAATTTCAGTATCTCTCCACTATAGACTGGAAGCTGCTCTTGATAATATATCGTATTATAAGACTCTTAAAATATAATTTTTGTCTATGACCTCTTATATTATATATATTTCTATAGGTTATCATAATTAGTTGAAGGATTTAGTACCGTTTTACCTTCCAATTATTTTGTCTCAAGGATCCATTATTTCACCATTGGAAAATCCAGTTACCATATTATCTAGATGACCGAGGCCTCATCTATTTTCCAATACTCAAATAATTCCTTCGAGAGAATAATATTAACCCTTTATTAGAGAGCTATGGATTTCATATATGTAGATTATGCTTTTTTTGAATATAGGAACTCTTATATTGGACATATCCACAATAGAGTCTTTGTTAAATGGAACCTTTACCTTTGGCATATTAAAAGAAACAAGCTATAAACATGAAGTAATGAATCCACTTCAGAATTAAGATAATATATAAATGATTATCAAAGAGAACAGATTTAAGTTAAACAAAATTATTATTAAATTAATTTAACTTTAGGTCCAGTCTAGTGTGCTACCACCATTAGGTCTTCTACACAAATATGTCTACCATGGAGTTAATCCACTTTAACAACCAAGATAAGCTACCTCTTTAGTTGGACGTAGATCCCTATTACAATTGTATCATGTATAAAGTGTCTAGCTCTATACATAAACTGTGGACTATATAATTTAGACTATTAATCTTCAAATTGGATCTTTGCCGTATATAAACCTCATATATGTCCAATTTCAAGATTTGATTCTAATATTTACGGATCACATATTTGTTAATATACAATCATTAATATGATAGTATACGAGGACCATTACTAATACATGTAATATTTGCATTATTATTTATTTCACCAAAAACATCATAAATACAACTAAAGTATTTATTCCTTAAGGCATGGATCCTAACTTCTCTCACTCTCGTTTGCCTACCCTCACCATCGCATATCCCCCAAACCGTTGCAACCCATTCACACATCCCCTACCCCATGGCCCACACTCTTTGTTGTAAACACCCCCACTCCCATCACCCACATCCCACCCTCTTTTGCGTACCTCTGATTTGCAATGATGGCGACATAGTGTGGTTCGCCATGGCTGTAGTTGTTTTAGTTTGCGTTGGAGCGATTGCTCTCCCTTGTGTTGCGCGAGGGAAGGATTGAATAGGAGGATGGCAGGCGAGACTGGGGGGGCTTGTATCACATGGTGAGGACGAGTGAAGGGCGATCGCGCATCGGCACGGTGGGGCAGGGGTTATCGGGGAGGGGTTCAGTTGGGTTATTTTTGTCTGAAATCTTTGAATTACAGTAGAGAGAAGGGAGACAAGTGAGAGAAGAGGGAGGGAAAGAGAGAAAGAAAATAAGGATTATAAAAAAAATATTAAAATAAAATTTTTTTATTAATTTTTTAATATTTAATTATTTTTATATATTTAATTCTAATTCTAATGTATTGATTGATTTTTAATGACATGCCACATCGGCATTTTGTTAGTTTTATAAACAGAGTTAGACAGATGAGGGTCTTTGACCTTTTTTTTTTCATAAATCAGCGGGCATTTTGACATATTTTACAAAATTAAAGGATAAAGTAAAATAACATACATAACTCTGGGATTATGAAAATGAGCCAGTAACGGACTGAATATTTATTTGACAATTTGGGTCATTTCCAAACCCGACCCACATTGCACACACACACACACATATATATTTCTTATTGTCCTTGGAAAAGAAAATTTAGTGGTTATGTTGGGTGATAATCCAACAGCAGACTTAAGGGTCTTTCATTAGTTACCTCTTAAACCAAAAGGGTTGGTCCAATTTTTAACTGTAGAAAAATAGATAATATCTTATTTTGATCTTTGACGCTGAAAATGTCTTAGAACAAGTCTTGAACTTGCTATTTGTCTTAAATTAGTCATTATGCACATTCAACAGTTAATATCTAAACAGAAAAAAAAGCACAAATTCTTTCTTATCAATAATTATGCCCTAATATAAATTGCAATTTAATTTTTTTATTAGAATTTAACCCTACTAACTATATATTCTCCTTTTGTATCTTTTTTTATTATCGAGAATTTTAACACTAAGATGAATTAAATGACTAATTTGGAATAATTTTATAAATTAAAAAACTTGTTTTAACATATTTTGAAGTTTGGGGATCAAATAAAATTTATGTTATAGTTCAGACTTCAGAGACTAAAAATAAGATTAACCCAAACCAAAAATTCTGTTTGATTGATGTTTCCAAAGCTTATGCAATCCTTATTATTTATACTAGCTAAGCTTCGTCGAACATAGTTACATATCTTCCTTCTATTGACGAAATCCCCCTTATTTAGGCAATGCACTCACTTGATAACATTCGTTTTTCAATTTCAATAAAATTTCCTCAAACTTCACAGCACTGGTTTAGTTGGACTGTTTGAATCATTATCCTGGAAATATGTCCTAGCCACAAAACTTGGGTTATAAATTGGATCCATTTGCAGTTCTTTCTTTTTTCGTTTATGCTGAATTAAGACTCACAAAATTCAGTTGCGTTTTATGACCAATTACTGTAATTTTACATGTTATAGTTTTCAGCTTAAAAATTTTATTTCTAACTGTACTTTCTAAACACTCTATTTTAAACCGTACATCTATTTTAAACCGTACATGAACCCAACATTAATCTAGCCCTTCTAATTATATCTTTGGCTTTTCTATATATCTATTATACATGTAGATTGTAGAAGCCAAGATATTGTCAAATTTCATTTTAATGCTAATAAAGTTGATTTCTCATGATAAGGTGCAAACAATATCCAGAAACACGCTTTCATAATTACTCAAGTTCTCACAAGTCAACAAAATATGACTCTTCTTTTTCAATACAAAAAGATGCAATGTCAACAAAAAGTAATGACATTTTATCCCAAATAATTACCACATTATGCATTCTCTCTACATAAGGCTAAACACAAACAATTTTTCATCACCTACTTTCATGGCTTCTAAACTTTTCCCCTTTTGCAACATTTTTCTCCTCCTACTTTTCCTCTTCTTCTCTTCTCCTACTCTTGCAATAAACTCCACTACTTTAAACACTATCACATCACATGAAGCTATATGCGACTTCACTCCTTACCCTTTTGACTGCATAGCCACTCTGCCACTTAACCAATCCGGTACTATACACGATTATTCGCGATTTTTCATTCAAAAATCCTTGAAAAGCACGAACCACTTTCTTTCCTTAATAAACTGCGTACCTTTCAAATCGTCGTCCCCCATTGCTGGAGCCCACCATCTGAGCACTCCGAGACTGCCACCTTCTCGCCGAGCTAACCTTGGAAACTCTCTTGAAAACCTACCAAACCATAAACTTCACAAACACTCCGGACATCTTTGAGGCCGACGACTTGCAGACTTCTCTCAGCACGGTTTTGACTAATCAATAAACATGTTTGGACGGTCTTGAAGAAGGGACATCCCCGGCAAGCGTAAAAAATGCCTTGTTTGCTCCTCTCGCTACAGGGACCAAACTACATAGCATATCTCTTGCGCTTTTTAAGCATGGTTGGATTGATGAAGACACAGACGATTGTGATGAAGATGAAGTACTTCCGAGTACTATTCGAAGTAAGATGCTTCAAACAAGTTCGAATTTTGGGGCATTTTGGTGAGCCAAATGGTGGTGGTGAACAAAAATGGGACAGAATTTCACCACTATTAGCAAGGCTGTAAATGCGGCTCCAAACAACACTGCTATCGGTACTAGGAATAGTACTACAACGTACTTTGGGATTTTTGTGGTTAGGGGAGTTTATGAGGAGTATGTTTCTATATCAAGCAACAAACAGAACTTAATGTTGATTGGAGATGGTATTAAGCAGACTGTAATCTCCAGCAATCGAATCGTGGTTGATGGCTGGACTACGTTTAATTCAGCTACTTTTGGTAAGCTTAGTTACGTCTTTTTTTGGATGACCTTAACGTTCGTGGTCGTGGTTTACAAAAACTAGAAAATCAAAATTTTCATAAAACATGATTCTGAATATTATGTTTTGTTATGCTTAATTAGGAAAATCTTATTTCTTTTTTGAGGTCAGATAGACCTACCTAATGTAGGATATCACACTAATATTTTGTACGACAATTTCTAGAGATTGTTTGTACTCAAGTGTGGTTGGTAACTTTGCCCTCTGTAATTTTACGCTCTCCTCTTTTGAAGTAACAACACCGGCCATTTTTATATCATTTGAGTAGATCCATAAGGAAACAAAAATATATATTTCTTACAGGTTTATGAAAAACTATTCATAAATCTTATTGCAGCCGTATCTGGCCAAGGATTTGTTGCCATAAACATAACGTTCCACAACACTGCCGGAGCCATCAAGTACCAAGCAGTGGCACTTCGAAGCAACGCTGACTATTCAGCATTCTACGGCTGCAGCTTCGAAGGCTACCAAGACACCTTATACGCTCACTCACTCTGGCAATTTTACAGAGATACGGCATCTGCGGGACAATTGATTTCATCTTCGGCAACGCGGCCGTTGTTCTCCAGAACTGCAACATGTACACGAGGCTGCCACTCCAGAACCAATTCAACGCCATCACAGCGCAAGGAAGGACTGACCCGAATCAAAACACAGGGACCTCGATCCACAATGGCAACAAAAGGGCTGCAACTGACTTGGCCACTAATAATAACGGTACCACAAGAACGTACCTAGGAAGGCCATGGCGGGAATTTTCAAGAACAGTTTGTATGCAATCTTATATGGATAGTTTGATTGATCCTGCTGGGTAGAGAGAATGGTCCGGGAATTTTGCACCAAGTACTTTGTATTATGCAGAATTCAATAATACAGGACCAGGGTCTAATACTAGTAGTGGGGTCACTTGGCCTGGTTACCGCTCGATAAGTGTAACAGATGCCGTGAATTTTACCGTGTCCAATTTCATTGTGGGAGATGCTTGGTAGACTGCAAGTACAGGAGTGCCTTACACCGCTGGATTACTTTGAGTTGTAGTATATTTTTTAGTACCTTTGATAGGTATCTGTTTTTAACTGTTAGATCTGTAAAAAAAGTTGTTGTACCCAAATTTAGCCATTAAAAACACAACCTTATTAGTGGGAGTCTTCTCTAGAAAAAGATCATTCTTTGATTGTTGTTATAGGATATCTCAATGTCCCAGGGCACGCGGACGAGATAAAAAAACCCACCTTGCCCAGCAATGGAGGTCGAGACAACCCCCACCTTGGCCCAATAAGGAAGGTCAAGATAACTCCACTGGTTTGGTAGTGGAGGTTGAGATATCCCCCACCTTGGCCCAGCAATGGAGGTCGAGATAACTCCATTGGTCCAGTATTGGAGATAGAGATAATCCTAACTTGGCCCAACATTTGAGGTCAAGATAACTCCAACTGGCCGAATAGTAGAGGTCGAGATAACCCCAACTTGGCCCTGGCATTTGAGGTCGAGATAATCCCAACTTGGCCCAATAGATGAGGTCAAAATAACCCTACAGTGGACCACTCTAGAAGAGAGCCGAGGTTAAATAGACATCGTATTCTTCACCCGTTAGTGTGCCCCTATTTCCAAAAACAGACATGAGTGGATCGAGGCAATACTCCTGAGAACATGGTCACTAGCACGAGGCTCGATGTACTTTTCTAAGCATGTAAAGACACCAGGCGCAAATATAATAGGCTGGCTCAGAACACGAAGATTCTTGTCTCCACTATCAATATTTTAATCATTTTCCCATAATGCATAAAGGCTACAATAGGAAAAGAGGAGACAAACAGGGGGGCTTGACTCTCGGTATCTCCATTTCTTATTTTTACCTTTTCTTCAATTTTACTGTATTAAACAGTACACACCATGAGTGATTGTGAAGACTTTCATGAAGATTATTGTTGATTAAATTCCAGGGTCAACAATTGTGTTATATCACGTGATGTTGCTTTGCTTTTAAAAATATATATATATATATATATATATATGTATTATTGTGAAGAGTTTGTCAAGTATAGTTTAATATATCTCGAGTGCTAGAGAACTATAACAAGTTTGATAAATATGGATGCCTATAGTTATCTATTAAATTTGTTGCACTCAGTAAAGTGGTAAATGAGTTGTCAGCTTTTATTTTTATTTTTGAAAAAAAAAAAAGTGTACCAGTTTATTCTAAGGCTGTATGAAATTGATCATCACTTTGTGGGAGACAATGTCATGCAATGTTCTCTCCTTGTGCATCACACTCCTTCTCAAGATCAGTTGGCGAATGCCATGACCAAAGCGCTCCCGTCTCAGCCGTTTCTCAGCCTTCATTGCAAGCTCACTGTCCTCCCACGGCCGTTGAGCTTGAGGGGGATGACAAGACAAATGAGGATTCATAGTCCTTGTGATGTACTGCTCTACATTCTAACATTCTTATTTCCTCTGATTTGTTAGTTATTCTCTGCTTTTAATTGTTAGTACTGTAAATTCTTTTGCACACTTATATTACTGATTCTAGACACATGTAAAGCCTGATCGCATGCCTTGTATATGAGCTATAGTGATTAATGAAGATGCTTGATGAACTGAGCTTCTTTCATATTCTTCCCTTTGCCGTCTCTGAAAAACACTCTCTACAAACCTTATTTCCAATTATAACAAGATGTGGCAATTCATCATTTAATACTTTCTTTTTCTCATATATATATATAATTACTATCCTTCTATTTGGCTGTATTATTTATTTATTTTTTCTGTATATAAACGTTCAGTATAGTAGACATAAAGGTGGAATTCAATGTAGCTTCCTATATAGGTTGCTTATTTATCCTTTCTTATGTGGAACACCAATTGACTTTGAGCAAGTTATGAATTGGATTACAATGTGTAAAAGGACGACATCACTTAGAAGTCAAGAAAAAGTTGAAAACTTTTTATCTTTGATTTTTTATTACTTTTGTCGTTAGCTTAATATTAATTCTACAGACATGGATAATAAAGAAGGCCTGAATGTTCATGATTCATCCATGTAGCCACTACAGTTATATAAAAGAGATATAATGGTGTTTGGATAGCGTTTGACAATATCGTTTAGAAAATGTCATTTTAATTGCTACAATGTAAAGCTCTGACATGCTACAGTATAAAGCAAAAATAAATTACAGTGTAAAGTTCTCACATGCTATGATAAAATTATTCTAACTTTTAATTCTAATTGTGTTGTCAAATACACTCTTAGTCTCTCTAGCTACCCAATATTTTAAGAGGTCATTTCATTTTGAAGATTTTTTATATATATCCTTTAATGGATGAAAATGGTTCCAAATTTCTAACTTAGTATTCCTACTTTGCTTATTTTTCGGCAATCATTTTCTCCTTTAATTAAACTCAGAATCACGAAATTGAGTTGGGTTTTGCAAATAAAGTATAATTTTCCATGTGAGACAGCCACCACTGTTGTTGAAAACGGCAATTTGTTTGCCATATGTATATGTATATGTATAAACACTGAAGGAACCCAGCTTGCAGTCTAGCCGTGCTCACAATTTGCCCTGATAGTATATAATTTAGTGGCCAAGATACTGTTAACAAAAACAAGCTGCTTTTCTCTTCTTCATTTTTTTTTTTTTTTTTTTGCGAAGACTTTTCTTTTTCTTCATTTATACCCAATAATATCAAGATCAAACACGCGTTCAAGCAGGTTACAAGTCAATCATATTATTCAAGTTATCCTAAGTATATAATATATATATAAACACACACACACACACACACACACGCATATATAAATTCCCTACACGAGAAAGAAGGAAAACAATTTTATGTCTTATGCCTATAATTATAGGATTACTTACAATTTTAGACATTACATTTTGAGTCTATTAATTAAAAAAAAAAGGTAGTATACCATGTATTTGATTCGTTATTCTACTTTGGAAGTTTAAATTTGACAAATATATTCATTATTTGTGGTCATGAATTCCTCATTTTGTTTGACCCCCTCAATTTATAAATATATACTTGCAAGTTATAGTTAAACTTTGTAACCAGTTCCCCTAAAAAAAGGAACTTTGTAACCAGATTAGAACTTAAAAAAAAAAAAAGAAAAGAAAAATTGATTACTTTACACATTTATCCATAAACTACAAACTGTCAATTTGTAGATTAAATTGGCCGTTGACAATATATATATATATATACACACACACATATATACACAAAATATGGAAGGAATTTAAATTCTGAAGTGTAATCATGAGAATATAGTAGTATACATTTTAATAAGCTCAAAAATATACGTGACATAAATTAGTATATATACACGATCCTCTCCATATACAAGCCTAAATCACACCTTGAGCAATTTCCATATCAAATTCCATCGCCATCACCTAGATGGCTTCCAAATATCACGTTTAGCAACATTTTTCTCACTCTCATTCCCATTCTTATATTCTCTTCTTCTCTTCTCCTATTCTTGCTAGCTCAAATACTTCAATTGCAACATCTCATGAAACCATTTGCAACTCCACTTCTTACCCTTCATACTGCATCTCCAATCTTCCTCGTAACCATTCCGGTACCACACGCGACTTGTGTCGTTTTTATGTCGGCAAATCCTTAGCTTCTGCACAAAAATTCCTTTCACTAGTGAACTCATACCTCAAACACGGTCGCTCCACATTCAAAGACCGTCGCCTCCTCGCGGACCTAAACTTGGACACATTGTCCAAAACTAAGCAAACCATCAAATTCAACATTGACAGTTTTGAAGCCGACGAATCGCAGACCTTGCTCAGCGCTGTTTTGACCAACCAACAAACATGTTTGGAAGGCCTTCAAGAGGCGATCGGATCCGAATCAAGCCTAAAGCGGATATCGGATATCTTTTTGATGAGACCAAGCATTGCAGCGTGTCTCTTGCACTTTTTAGGCACAGTTGGGTTAGAAAATACACAAGGAAAGATGAAAATAATTAAGACACACTTCACAGAAGGAAGCTGGTCCAGACAATTACTGGTTTGGAGGGTGCTTCGGTGACCCAAATTGTGGTGGTGAACAAAAAATGGGACAGGGAATTTCACTACTATAACTGATGCGGTAAATGCAGCGCCAAACGACACTGTTGGCAATAATAATATTGGCAATAACGCGTACTTTGTGGTTTATGTCGTTCGTGGGGTTTATGAGGAGTACGTTTCCATAGCCGAGAACAAACAGAACTTCATGATGATCGGGGACGGTATTAACCGGACCATGATCAACGGCAATCGGAATGTTGTGACGGCTGGACTACGTTTAATTCGGCGGTATTTGGTAAGCTTAATTGCAAATTTACAATAATTATGATCTGATGACTTGTTTTATTTTTGACAGTTTAGATTAGTCCACTGGTCAGATTATCTGCAAAATTGATTATTTAACAAGCTGTATATAGTTTGATTTGGAAGGAAAAAGCTTCATTATATTTATCAATTTTCTGTGAATTTCTTCAGTTTTCGTGAAGTTAAAAAAAAAAAAATCCTTTCTTTCGAAGTCGCTTGGTTATGAAGTCAACAAGAACTGGCTAGTGATAACTGATAAAGGTGGCCTGTTTGCAACAATATCTAATAAATCTATCTTGGATATCTATAATTCGACCACGTGAATAATTATGTAATATTTTGTGCCGGTATATATATATATATATATATATATATATATATATATATATATTTGCTACTGTGTGCCGGTATTGTTTATAGTCTGTGCCCATACATGATGTCTTTGCATGTCAAAAAAGTATTAAAATTTATTACTAATATTAATTTAAAATATAACTCTAGGTTATAGAAATATTGTAGAACACTGCTTGTGGACTGATTGGTGGAACTAGAATTTTTTTTAGTAGGGTAATGTAAAAAATTAAAGATACTATTTTGTTAGACGGATAGCTATAGACTTTCATATTGCGTCAGACACACATAATTTTTTCTTGAAAATTAGAACGTGATAATATATTTTCATGATTTAGTTAGGGTATAGCTATAGTTTTTCTTGCAAGGTAGAAATATTACTAAAGTCAAGTTAAAAATTTTATGGGTAAGAACCTAAGGAAGCATAAGGGAAATAGCAGATTTTTAAAATTTTTTGACGTAAATAATATTTTTTTAAAAAATATTTGTTGTAAATAGTAGATTTTTGAAGTAAATAGTTATTGACTGTATAAATAAGAATTATCTATATTATAAACAAAAGGATAAATAAATTATTTGTACCTTAAATTTATTTCTTATATAAATAAGAATTATTTACACTATAAATAATGGGTAAATAAATTATTTACTATAAATATGTTATTTACTACAAATATTTTTAAAACCTAATATTCATTACAATTAGTTTTGAAAAAAATGATATTTACTATAATTTTTGAAAATCGGCGTAATATGGTATTTTAGAGTATTGATCTAAAACATTGGTTTGAACCAATTTTTGTTAAAACCGTTGTAGCATGTAAAAGTTTTATATTATATCTCACTTACCAAAAATGCCAAACACCTTGTAAATTTTTAAATTAAGTGGGGACTCATATGAGCTCCATCAATAGAGTCAAGGTGTTGACTTTAATATAATATATATGGGTTAATTGTATAACTATATTTCTTAATTTTAATTATTTTTCAACTTTGTTTAAAGAAACTACAAATGTATCATTTGAATTTGAAAAACTTGTTTTAATTTTATCTCTCGCATAATTTTTTGAACAAAAAATATGGAGATAAGATAAAGATACCGTTAATTAGACTAAATTTGTTTTTTAAAAATTTTTTTTTTTTGAGGAAAATTTTTAAAAAATATTTTAACATTCAAAAAACCATAAATCTTAACATTTTTTTCAAACTTGATGCTTTGTTCTTGGATTTTTTATAAGATATCTTTCACAGTCATTTAAAAGTAACTATATCATTTTACTCAAATTTTTCCATTTATAAGAATAAAATTGAAACAAGTTTTTTAATAAAATTGAAACAAGTTTTTTAAATTCAAAAGATACCCTTGTAATTTCAAAAAACAAAAAAATAAATTAAAAAATAATTAAAATTAAAAGGTATAGTTGTAGTTGGTCAAACAAACAAGAGGAAAACAAAATTGCTAATGACCATCTCGACCTTCCTACAGCTGTAGTTGGTCAAGGATTCGTAGCAACAAACATGACATTCCAAAAACACGGCCGGATCCATCAAGCAGCAAGCCGTGGCGGTCCGGAACGGCGCGGACCTATCCGCGTTCTACAACTGCAGCTTCGAAGGCTACCAAGACACCTTATACACGCAGTCCCTCCGTCAATTCTACAGAAACTGCGACGTCTACGGCACGGTCGACTTCATCTTTGGCAACGCCACCGCCGTCCTCCAGAACCGCAACATTTATCCTAGGCTGCCAATGCCGAACCAATTCAACGCGGTCACGGCGCAGGGAAGAACCGACCCCAAACCAAAACACGGGGACTTCGATTCACAATTGCACCGTAAGGGCTGCCGATGTCTTGGCCTCAAATCCTAATGGGACCACAAAAACCTATCTGGGAAGGCCGTGGAAGAAGTATTCAAGAACAGTTTATATGCAGTCTTATATGGATAGTTTGATTGATCCTGCTGGGTGGAAAGGATGGTCAGGGGATTTTGCGCTTAGTACTTTGTGTTACGCAGAATTTAATAATACAGGACCAGCGTCTAATACTAGTAGTAGGTCATTTGGCCCGGTTACCATGTGATAAATGAGACAAATGCTGTGAATTTTACTTTGTCCAGTTTCATTGAGGGTGGTTTTTGGTTGCCTGCAACTGGAGTGCCCTTCACCGGTGGGTTACTTTGAGTTGACGTACTGACTTATTATTAAAAAAAAAAAAAAGGAAAATTGGGGTGGCGCTATTTGAATACTCAAGTTAATTATTGGATTTTTTTTTAATTGTTTGTTTAAGGAGATTTCATGTGATTCAATTCACAAGAGCTAGAAACGTGGCAGTTCCAGATTTGCTTACTTTGTTAGGTTTTTTTTTGGTCTGAAATGGGTGTCAGTTGTTTCTTTTTCTTTTTCTTTTTTTCCTCTTTGTTCTTTTGTTGTATAGGTGATGATTTCATGTAATTCATTTTTATTTCTAATTTAGAGTGGAGGGTTTCAATTCTATATTATTGCTAGATTATGTGTATAACCATTTGAGAGCTAGAAAATGACATGGCAAAATAATTAATAAAGAAAGAGATGTTGTGTATAAATTTATGTTGTTTACAAATCGCTTACTTTTAAATAATGTATTCAATTTCGCGGGATATTAATTTAGAAAAATAATGACTAAAAAGGATGTGCAACATCTAATCATTTTTATTGGAAACAATTAGCCAATAAATTATTCCCTAAGAACTCCTATAAGAAGTAGGATACATAAAGTCAGATTAATTACATAAATATGCTTTTTACTTTTAACCTTTTTTTAAGTACGTATTTTTCTTTTTTATCACTATAAAAGTTTCTTTGAATTTAAAAAACACATTTCAATTTCATTGTTTAGTAATTTTTTTGGCTAAAAAGGAAAAAATCATGACAAAAATAAGGATTATGTTCATAAATTCTCCTCAATCTAGTAACTTCATTCACTTTGTCACATGATTTTTAAAATCAATCAAAATGCCTCCCCATCTATCAAAAACCTGTCAAAATTTTCCGTTTGTCTAATTCTGCCTATAAACTTAACAGAATTGCTGACATAGCACCTCGTTCAACATTAAAAATATATTAAAATTATAATTAAATAGGAAAAAATATTTAATTATTAATTTATAATAAAAAACACATTTAACTTTAATTTTTTTCTTCCAATTTTTTTCTCTCTCTTGCATCTTTCTCTACTATAAATTAGGCAAGAAGACCGGCCCGACCCATTCCCCTTGCCCTCGCCCAGTGATAGCCACTGCAGCTAGCCACTAGTGCGCCGCCCCGTAGCTCCATGCCTCGTCACCCCTTCCACATCACCTGCCCAGATCAAGATTGAGAAAGAGAGAGAGAGAACAGGGTCTTGAGGCGATGTACGTGGGATTGCAATGACGAGGCTTTAACTCGCAACACCAGCGGCATCTCGCAGTAGGCAAGGGAAGGGGTTCGCGTAGTGGGACGGCTACGCGAGGCCGGGCCTGGCTGTCACAGGGTGAGGGTGTAGGAAGGGGGATCGAGCATGTGGGGACGGCGGCACTAAGGGGGATCAACGAGAAGGGGGTTTTTGTTGGGATTTGTTGGTCTGCAATTTTGTTGAAGGTATTGGTCTGAAAATTTATAGTAGAGAGAGAGAGAGAGAGAGGGGAAAGAGAGAGAGTGTGGAGAGAAGGAAAGAGTGAAAAAAAGGAGGAAAAAATCAAATAAAATATTTTTTTATTATAAATTTATATTTAATTATATAATCCGTTAAGTTTGTAGATAGAATCGAAGGGAGGAGGCATTTTAATTGGCTTTTTATAAATTAAAGAGCATTTTGACCGGTTTTCAAAAATAAAAGGCAAAGTGAATTAAGATTTATAGGTCAAGTAGATTTATGAAAATGATCCCAAAAGTAAACTTAAATTGTTTTAAAAATTATTTTAAGAAACTTTTTATATTTTCTTAAATTCATTAGAAAGAATGAAACTGAAACATATTTTATAGTTTTTAAAAATAAAAAGACAAAAAAAAAAGTTAAAATTAAAAAGCAGAGTTATATGTTATCCCTATACAATTATGAATCGATGATCACCCGAACACTGCAGAATCCTAAAATTATTAATTTATAGAATTTTTTTTGTTATATTTCCCACCAATCACTTTCGTAAAAAAGGTCCAATAGATGAAGAATAAAATAATGCATACGCTTATCTTAATAGGTAATTAATTGGCATGATCTCTTTTCTTTTTTTTTTTTCAGAGAAAACTTCTATTATGTTTCTTTATGTGTTATGACAGTTTTACTGTTTACATTGTGTTAAATACATATCTTTAATTTACCGTCATAGTTAATTGCGAAATCTTCCACCATTTGCCTATCAGCTACTTTCTTTTCTGTTTTTTTTTTTTTTTTTGTGCACAACATAGTCAACTAACAATAATCTTCACTATTAATGGAATTTGTTCCACTGCCAATCTATATATTTATTACTAATTTATGAGTTATGACCCTGAAATGTGAATTAAAAAGGTGCGTAATACGTCATATTTAATTAACGCTTTATTTTATCAGGAAAATGAAATTTGAACAGTACTGCTTGTTGGAGGTATATATATTTTCTAGCTCCGGAGTAATGTGTAGTGGCAGTAAATCATGACCACCAGCCTTGCTCAAAATTGAGATCCGTAGTATTAGGCATCTCAACAACTTTTGAACCGATGAATTGCCATAATTTTTACTAAACGTTTTAACACTGTTGTCCCTAAATTTTATAATTTTTAGCAACTTTCTCCTCGAACATTTAATTTTGGCAGTTAACCTCAAACTTTTTAAATTCTTGCAATGTAACCTATTTTGTTGAATTCTCCTTAAATCTAGGGCTTGAATTTGAAAGCTTTGAATTAGATAAAAGAATTATTGGACATGGAATATTTTGTCCTCACATGAGATGCACTTGTGCTTTTTGGCCCCAATTTAGTAGAAAACTAAACAAAGTGGGGCACGTTATAATAATTTGAAAAGTTCAACTAATAAATTGTCAAAATTAAAAGTTTGGACAGTAAATTTTCAAAAACCAAAAAGTTTAAGGACAACAATGTTAAAAACCCTTTGGTTAATAGTTGCAATCTTCTAATATTAATAGGGTAAAAGTTGTAGATGTCTTAATAGATATAAGACCCGTTTGGTACAGCTTTTGCTTATGCTTTTAATCAGAAGAAGAAGAGAAGCAAAAGCTATAGCTTTTCAGTAAATGTTTGAAACCATATCTTAAAAGAGCTTTAATGGGTCAAAATGGTTTCAATTATTTTTAAAAGTTACAAAAATATTATGTTTAAGCTTAGAATGTATTATTAATACTCTAGTATAAGTTTCAAATCTATTTCAAAAGTGCTTTTTTAATAAGCTATATTTTGTGACTTTGAAAGAAGTATTTCTAGAGAGCAAAAGTTCTTCTGATAGTTCATCTAAATACATTTAGAAATAGCTTTTGAACTCAAAAAGTCAAGAACAACTTTTAAAAAGTCCTCCCAAAATGCCAATAGTAATATTTAAAAATCTAAATATATGACACGGATTGGTGGGCATGGCTAATATTTCCAAACCTTATTGGTCAAGCTTACTTAATGTCTTAAAAATAGAGATGACGTTAATGTGAAAGATTTGTGGGGCTTTGGTGTATTGTGTGCTGACATAAGTTTTCACCTTTCAAATTTTTAGAAAACAGCAACAAACCTCTAGATTATCGTTCACCCTCTCCCTAATTCCCTCCAAAGCGTGTTTGGCTGTATATTGGCAAATTGGCAATCATAACCAACTTTTAAATTTATCTTATTCCATTTCAAGCATTCTAGCTTATAAATCAAAGCCTCACAAAAGAACCCATTAATAGTCCTGACAGGGTTTCAAAATTTCGAACAGAGAGAGAGGAAAAATCCTTCTCTTTTTCTTTATATTTACACATGCATTGTTAAAAGCAGCTCTTTGGCCTCATAGGGAGTGAGATCAATCAATCCTTAAATTTTGTAACTAAAAAAGAGGAAAAAAATAGTGGAATTGAATTTTTTTACAAATAATATTCCACTTCTTTTTTTTTTTTTTTCTTCCTTTAGGTTATTCAAGAGCTGCTAGAGGACTCCTATTTCATCATTGTTAATTGAAGGAAACAAAATAAAAGGAAGAAAAGAAAATGTCGTACGGGGATGATCGTAACAAGAGAAAGAGGTACGCCGTCATCGGCATCTCCTCCGTGTTGCTGGTGGCGATGGTGATCGCGGTGACGGTCGGTGTGAGCCTCAATAACGGCGAGTCCTCTCCGGCCAGTGGAAACAAGGACGGCTCCCACGAGGTCTCCGCCTCGATGAAGGCCATAAAATCCATTTGTCAACCGACGGATTACAAGGAGGAATGCGTACACAGCCTTCATTCCGAGGCTGGAAACACAACCGACCCCAAAAAGCTCATCCAAGCCGGTTTCAAAGTCGCCATCAAGTACCTCTCGGAGGCCTCACAGAAGTCCGTCGTCCTCCAAGAGCTCGAGAAGGACCCTAGATCCTCCAAAGCCCTAGGGCACTGCAAGCAGCTGATGGAGAACGCCGTCGACGACCTCAAACACTCGTTCGAGAAGCTCAGCGAGTTTGACGTGTCGAAATTAGACCAAACCCTAATGGACTTGAAGGTCTGGCTCAGCGCGACGATAACCTACCAGGAGACTTGCCTGGACGGGTTCCAGAACACGACTGGAGACGCCGCGGAGAAGATGAAGAAGGCCTTGAAGACCTCCATGAGGCTAAGCAGCAACGGACTCGCCATGGTCTCCGAGATCTCCTCTGTCTTCTCTGACTTGCAGCTCTTCAGCATTGGAAGGAGGCTGTTCTCCGACGAGGTCGAGGGCGGTGACGGCGACGACGACGACGAAGACGAGAGACAGCTGCCGGTAATCGGGCACGGACGGAGGCTTATGTCGGTGCATCCGACGAAGGTGAAGCCTGATTTTGTGGTGGCGAAGGATGGGAGTGGGAAGTACAAGACCATAAACGAGGCGTTGGAGCATGTTCCGAGGAAGAGTAATAAGACGATTGTGATATACATTAAGGAAGGGGTTTACAAGGAGTACGTGACGATTCAGAGGAACATGACCAACTTGTTGATCATCGGAGATGGTGCTACTAAGACAAGGATAACCGGTGACAAGAACTTCATTGACGGATTTCCTACCAGTCTTACAGCCACCGTTGGTATATCTTTTCTTTTCTTTTCTTTTTTTTTTTTCAATATTCTCATTTTCCGCCTCTAAGTTTGAAAATAATCTCTCTTTTTTTAAAATTAAAAATCAATTTTCAAATCCATTTTCGCTTATATTATGATGAATTTTTTCATTCTATAGTACGATTTCGACACGTCCTAAATGAATTATTTTGTTGGAAAAATTTTGAAGGTCCTTAAAAATAAAAATATTTTCTCAAAAAAAGAATAAAAATATTTTTAAAAAGAGCGCTAAATTTATATATTTTTAATGGGCTAAGGTTGTTCCTCAGCTTTTTTTTCCCTATTAAAAATAACAATTATTTTCCTCTAAACTGAGGAAAAAAAAAAGAGCTTAGTCTACTATTATTGTTATTTAAAACACAGAATTATACCTCTAAAAATATAGATTACATCATAATTAGTCAACTGCATGATAAAACTACACTAAAATTTTATTTACCACAGATAATGCATTTCAAATTCTTTACAAGATGGTAGCATTTTCCTCTTTTTTTAAAACAAAATGAAAAGGCAGGCCATGAACATCTAATTTTAATATTTCGTGGATCAAAATTATTCATAATTTCCAAACAAACCACATATTGTAATATTCTCATTCACATCTAGTAATCTAATAATATATATTTTTGCCGTCAAACGAAACAGTTGTACTTGGAGATCACTTCAGGGCAAGGGACATCGGCTTCGAGAACACCGCCGGACCACAGAAGCACCAGGCGGTGGCATTGAGAGTGAACGCCGACGAGGCCATCTTCTACCGGTGCGCCATGGACGGCTACCAGGACACCCTCTACACCCACGCCAAGCGCCAGTTCTACCGCGACTGCAACATCTCCGGCACCATCGACTTCGTCTTCGGCGACGCCGCCGCCGTCTTACAGAACTGCCGCTTCATCGTCCGCCGCCCCATGGACAACCAGCAGTGCATCGTCACCGCCCAGGGCCGCAAGGAGCGCCGCCAGCCCTCCGCCATCATCATCCAGAACGGCACCTTCGTCGCCGACCCCGAATACTTCCCGGTCCGCTTCGACCTCCCGGCCTACTTGGGCCGGCCATGGAAGGAATTCTCCAGGACAATTATCATGGACTCCTTCATTGATGATCTTATCCAGCCCAAGGGTTGGCTCCCCTGGGCCGGCAGCTTCGGCCTCCAGACGTGCTTCTACACCGAGTTCGGAAACCACGGGCCCGGGGCCGTCGACGCCAGCCACCGCGCCAAGTGGAAGGGGGTCAAGAACATCACGGCCGAGCACGCGAAGGACTTTACACCACTCAATTTCTTCAAGGGAGATTGGTGGATCAGGCGCACCGGAGTTCCGTACGTCCCCGGCATGATCTCCGCCGTCGAAAAGAAGGATTGAAATTATAAGTCATTCTGATTTGGTGTTTCATTTTTTTTTTTTTTTTGGCCTTTTTTGGGGGGGTTTTGGTACTGTTAATTTTCTTTGGTTAATGTGTTTTTTTTGGTGGGGGTTGATTATCTTTCCGTTTGAATATACAGTACTACAACAGATAACTGCATCTATATATATAGTGCTGCCATATACATACTCCTAATTATGAGTAATATTTGGCTAAGGTCCTCCCAGTTAACTGATCGTTGTTAGAAGATAGTATCCAATTGACAAATTAAAGTCACTTTGATATTTTTGTTTTTTTGTGTTTTCTTTTTTCCTCCTTTTGGCATTCTGGGCTCGGACTTATCTTCATTCGACACTGTTGATTACAGTGCAAAGACAAGAATTACAGATTGTCTTTGCGCTTTTTCTTTTTCTTTTTTTTAAGGGAAAAACATAGGGATTTTATTAATCGGTAGAAATGTTTGCTAGTACAGGACCATCGATGAAAATTTGCGAAACACCAATCCAAATAAAGTCAGAAAAACTAAAACAAACACAGTTTCCTAGAGAGTGGGTCACGGGTTCCCTTGACGAGCAATGTAGCAAAGTAAGCCGCTATATCCATTAAATATCGCTTTACGAATGTCCAACAATCGAAGCTTCAAAGGCTCTCAACGCCGAATTCCAAACTGCTTGAACCACATTTATAACTCCAAGTCAACGAGAATCACTACAAGAAATATGACAGTTTTAGCCACGACATGAATTTGCAAAATATCGATTTTTATAATCAAGTTTTAGCGACGACTAAATATGGGGGGCATTTTTTATTGACAGCATGATATTAATGAAAATATTGCGCGAGTTGTAATTGACTCGCAACTTTTAGCGACAACATGCAAAGCATTAAATGTTTGCACCAAAATCTCGTGCCAAAATGTGATAGCACTAAAGACTTTATGTCATCACTAAAAGTCTAAATTTACTTTTTATTAAATTTACTAAAAGTCTAAATTTACTTTTTATTAAATTTTTAAGTGGCAAAAATAGGCAGATGGTAGATTTTTTTTGAGACTTTTCGTTGCTAAGAGTCTTGTTATCATTATATATAGGACATATTCAAACGAGGTGGTAAAGAGATGCTTATAGTGATGATATTTTGATTTTTAGCGACAACATTTGTTGTTGTTAAAAACCTCGACTATATATTGTCGGTTCGTCCTCACTTTTACATCTCTCTCTACCTCCCTTCAGCATTGCGTCCAATGGTTTCCCCGAGCTCTGCTGCCGCCTCTCCTGTCCAACCCCCCTTTTCATTCTCTCTCTTTTTATGTCCCCACCTCCTCTTTCTCTCCCGTCGTGGAAAGCTGCCATCGTTGGTACTACCTGAGCGCTGCCGCCACCTTTGTCGTGGAAAGCTGCTGCTGTCTTGCTGCTGCCATCACCTTGAGCACCACTGCCACCTCCCTTGCCCAAGCCAAGCCCCGCCCCCTCTCTCTTCCTCCTCCTCTTTCCCTCCACACCCCCTCTCTCTTTCCCACTGTTTTTGCCGCCGCTACTGCTGTCGTTATCCACCGCCGCTGCATCCTCGTTTATAATTACCCCATTTTGTAGTAGTTAAATGTTAGTTATGGTTTTTTTAAATTTTTCGTTATAATTTTTAGTTTAAAATGTAATTATATAATGTATATGATATATGAAATAATTTGATTATGTGAGTTGTAGTTAATTGTATATGATAAAATTATGTGGTAATTATATATGACTTTTGTTTAATATATGATTATGTGGTTCAGTGAAAATACGTAATTTTGTGATTTTTTGATATGTAATATGTGATTTTGTGATTATGTAATTATGAGATTTTGTGATCATGTGAATGTATAATTATGAGATTTTGGGTAATATGTGATTTTGGTTATGTAATTTTAATATGATTTTGTGATTTAGTTGGTTTTGGTTATGAGATTTTGTGATTTTGTTAATTTTTTATTTTGGTTTAATTTATTTATGTTAATATCAATTATATTCATAGTAATGCTTAAGATTAATAATCTTAAATATTAATAATCATAATAGTCAAAATTAAGCAATTAAAAATCTAAAATATAATCTTAACTAATCAAGTAATAATTAATTAAGTAATAACAATCTTAATTAATTTTTTATATTAATAATCAAAATTAAGTAATAATTAATCTTAATAATCAAAATTAAGTAATTAATTATGTTGAACACTTTGGGCATCGATATATTTGGGATAAACTTGATGATGTCAAAAATAAAGTTCAAGTGTTGCAAGACAACAACTCTTGCAACTTACAACAACTCTTGCAACTTTAACCTAGAGTTGAATAATCTAATCTTTAGTCAATCTGATGTTGCCTCTAATGTTGTTGAAGATGTCAATGCTCTCTTTGTACAGTCTTGAAGGGACGACATAGGTTTCATTGACGATGATGATGCAACAAAGATCGATATCATGTTAGAGGTTGATGATATATTTGAGGAGTATGTTGATGGCAAGGTGTTCAAGCATGAAGCTGAGGATATCAACGATGAACAGGTTTCTTGTGACCACACTGCTTACACTAGCAGTGATGATGACTGAGTCATCTAATATACTTTGAAACTTATACTAACAACTGTTTCATAATATAATGCATATATTGGTCCTATTTTTTACTACCGACATGCAACATGTCTGCTTAGGTTACCATCTGCACTGGATCATCTGGGGGAGCTAAGCCCCCATGAGGATATGGGACACACTACCGTTCTAATGTTAGTTAGGTATAAATTTTATTATTTACATGTTGTTATTCCACAATCTTAATGCTTTTCTTTAATTGATAAACCTTAAATATACAGTATCAGCTTCCCCAAGCCATAGAGGTCAAGAGGAGTCCTAGGTGATAGACATCGCCAAATGGGTAGCGCTGCATAGAAAATGCCCTATACAGTTTGATCATGCGGAGGACACAATGAAGGCTGTTGGAGAATTTAGCGCATGGTTTGATAGTGTCATTGGGGTGCACATGAGGGATTATGTGGCCCCTTACTACAACACTTGGAGGTTTATCCTGCAGAAAGATAGAAACAAGAAAAAAGATCCCCGGTTATGTTGTGTCACACTATATTATGCCATGTTGAATTATGAAATAATTGCGATTTATTATGTTATGCTGTGTCACATTATGTGTGATGTGATTATGTCATGAATACTATGTGATGTATGCAATTATAAATTATAATGCTTGGTCACTCTCAAGTTAGGCATGTTTACAATTTATGATTTATGATTTATGAATTTATGATGGTATGTAATAACATGATATACAGCTCACACAAAATAAGATAAGTGGAACTAAGATGACAAATTAAGCGTGTTGTACTAACCTTTCAACTTATAAGGGGATTTTGACTCAATTCAAAATAATTTATGATCTCAGTGTCGTTGGGGACCTTGAGAACCCTAACTTCCCAAAGATCGCGCGTAACCGATACGAACACCTAGGTTGAATTAGTAAGATAAGTTAAAGCCTAGATAATTAAGCATAAAACAAGTTGAGAAGCAAGCATAAAATGCTCATGCATGTTTTATTCAATGTTTTCAAATATGTTTTTCAAATCTAATTTTCTATTTGCTAAGTGAAAGCTTATTCAATTATGTTCATATTGTAGGTAAGAAACCTGTCAACAATACTTGATGAGCAATGTTGAGCTGTGAGCAAACGGTGTATGTGTGAATGGATACCGCTTACGTAAATATAATATTTCGTCATTTTAAGTTTACGAAATTTTATGCCTTTTTAATTTATAAAATTTTATGCATTTTTAATTTTCAAAATTATGTATATATTGATAAATAAGTGGAAGTACATAAGTATGGTTCAAAAACCGAGGTTGTAATTATATAACCTTAGTTTAAAAAAGTTTTAATATTTTAAAATGTTGCAACAAAACTACAACAAAATATACAAAATTTCAAATAAGAAGTTATAAGTTTAGTTTTAGAAAAGTTTTTAAAAAGGATTTATTTTAAATTAAGAAAATATTTAAAAGAAATAGTTTTAAATAATTATCTTTACGCTTTAAAGAAAATGTTTTAAGAAATAAACCTATAATAGTTTGAAAGGATTAAGTCTTATGAAATTAATACTATGTTAAAACGTACTATCTATTATTTAGGAAAAACAAAAAATAATGATAATATATCATTCTACAATTTATGTACCTTACGTTAAAATATGTTTAAGTTTAGATTATCTAGTTACGTATAATTTCTTAAAGGAATTATTTTTAGAAATAATAATTATTACTTCATTTAGAAAAAACAAAAAAAATTTATTCTGCAAAACTTAGTATTTTTATGATAAGATACTCTTATATTTAAGATTGTATAGTTTAATAATGGCTATGTAAGTAGGGTCATTATAAGTTCGGTGGAGTCGCTAGTGAATTTTTATGTTTACATGGTAATACAGTATTATTAGAGTAATGTTGTATTTTTCAACCACCGATGTTCTAACGAAGTTGCTCGTTAATTTTTGTATTTATATGGTAATATAGTATTAGCAAAGTAATATTGTATTTTTTGATTGCCCATGGTGCTCACAAGGTGGTGAGTGGGAGATATAAAGGAGACAAAGGTGGGTGTATCTTGACGTTTTTGTTCTTAATTTGTCATGAGATATTACTCAATTTCTCATGTTATGCTATTTACTACACATTTTGAAACTCTATAACATTATTTACTAAATTTTAACTTAAATATGCTATTTTTCTCTTTCTCACCTAAATTCAACTAATAACAATTTAAAAAAAACTTCAAACACAACTTTCAGGCAAAATCAAACTAATTGTTGGAAAATCATTTCAATACAAAAAACCTCTAATTTTGATGGGTCAACCATGACAGTGACAAATAGGGGCATCAATGAGACCCATTATGATATATTTCAACATCTTCACAAGCGCGTCACAAGACCTACCATTGTAATCTTTTAGGATGTTTGGAAAGTGTAGTTAGAATTGAAATTTTTGAACTGAAAACTATAGCATATGAGAGCTTTATATTGTAGTTTTTTCATTAATTATTATAGCATGTGAGAGCTTTATACTGTAGCAACTAAAAGTTTTGGTTAAAACTGATTATGTCAAACATATTTGAGTTGCAAAACTCACTCGATGGGGCCAAACGTTCTAAGAGATGTGGTGGGGAGGTCCAACGGAGGTAAAAGTGGGAGTATTGATGGTGGGCTGTGGTGTGGTATTTGATTATAGGGAAAAACATATGCACCCTATAGTAAATTCTACTCTACGGTCAATCAGAGATATCAATTTGAAAAACTAGTCAACAAAAAAAAGGAATTAAATTACAATTTCTTACAAATTTCAAGGAGTCATGAGAAGTTGTTTTGCATGATTTTTGAAACACAAAGGATAGTTTGTGAATTATAATGAATTTATGAAACATTCATAAAACATGAAAAGACTAGTCAACAAAAAAAAAAAGAAATTAAATTACGATTTCTTACAAGACTCATGAGAAGTTGTTTTGCATGATTTATAAAACACAAGGGATAGCTTGTGAATTGTAACAAATTTAGGAAATATTCATAAAACATGAAAAAGGCTTAATTTGTAAATTGCCTAGAAAAATGCTTGAATAGTAAATTCATTTTGTTCTTTTTTTTAAAGGATAAATCCATTTTTTTCTTTAAATTAAGCATCAATTCCATTAGTGGCTCTCAAGCTTTAGGATCACGTTCACTTTACACCGTAAACTTCAAAAACTCTTACTTTATCATTTGAATTTTGAATTCATCTCACTTAGCTCCTTCTATAAAAATTTTTGTTGAAAAAAATGAGATTAGTCTTATTTAAATGTTAGAATTAATGTTGAGAACAAACCAAAAAGGAATACATAACCTCACTTAACTCCCTCCTTTTATGTATGTTTCTCAGAAAAAATTCAAATAAAATGAGTTATATGTGACTAACAACAAATTTTAAGGAAAAAAGTGAGAAGTTCTAAAGTTTGTTGGTGCAAAAGAGAAACAAGACTAAAATTTAGGGGCACTAGTTAAAAAAAATCCTCTAATTTATTTCTCTTTGGCCCTTTGGTCGTGAATTTTTAAGGGTTTCACTCTCATCAATTTTCTCATTCTCGGTTGCGCGATCGCTCTCTGCGCTGATCCAATGGCGGCATCGTCTTCCTCAGAATCGTCCGACTCATACGATTCATCGTCGTCTTCTTCCTCTCGCCGCCGACATCGTCGCCACCTCCGCGGCCGTCGAGACAAAGACAAAGACAATGACAGAGACAGAGATGCTCTCAAGGTTAGGAAGAAGAGCTCGCGCTCCGACACCAAACGACGTCGTAGGCGCCACCACCACTCTTCGGATTCCGACGATTCCTCCTCCGATTCCGAATACTCCAGGTCCTTCTCTTTCCTTATATCAAAAAAAGATTTTTTTTTTTGTTATTTCAATTTCTCAGGGCTGTCTGCATTCGGCTGTGTCGATTTTTGTTTTTTTTTTAAGGTTTTTTTTATCATTATTATTATTATTTTTTTTTGTTTTGCGGATAAGATGAAATACGGTCTTGAATTTTCGGAGGGGATGATTGAGATTCAATTATATTTTGACTTAAAGTTGAAAATTTCTTGCCATTACTTTTCTTTCTTAAGCAATTGATTTTTTTCCCCAGATATTTGTCAATAAGGTATTCATGGTAGATATTGAATCTTAAAGTTTGTGCCTTTGGTTGTCTTGCAGAAATTAGAATGCACTGATAATGATTCGCCTGTGGGAAATGACTTTCTAGGTTATAATTGATTTTTTTTTAATTTTGTTTTATATATTCCTATCGTGATTTGTCTTTATCTTTGTAATTTTTTATTAGTATACCTAATGTGACCCTGTGAAAGAGATGAATTTCTTTACTTACATTATATTAAATTCCATTTTTTGATTACAAGCCACCATTAGTAGGCTTGGCTAGTGACCGGTAATACATTTTAAGTGCAAAATTATATTCTTCAGCATGTGTCACATTATTAACTTATGTAAGTGTATGGTGACTTGTGATTTGTAATCGCGGAAAGTGCAAATCTTGAAGTCTTGGCATTGCAAGCGGGCTTTTTTAGATTTTGGGTGGTTGAAACATGTGCAGGAAATAGTCTTAAAGCAATGGTAGATTTAGGAAATATCTAGCGTCGTTATGGGCTTTTGGCCTTCCACTGATAAAGCTTTCAAAGTGCTTTCTTTTTCTTTGATTATTTTGAATTGGAAAGATGTAATTGGGGTTTAGGTTGAACTTCGGTTTTTGGTGTTACCTTTGTTTTCCTCACCTCGAGGACATCTTATTCTCTTTAAAAGTGATGATTTTCATTTTCTTACCCCGAAAACAGTAGCGCTAGGAAGTACCAGAAAGATTCATTGTTAAATAGCTGTACAGCTTGACTAATATTTGCTCACCGAGTGCTCTGTAAACAATCTGTCAACCAAATGATTCCTAATTGTTTGTCTTGGTTTGTTTTATGTCAAGTCAAGGTTTATGCATTGTGTTAGCCATTATTAATGCAGAATAGCATGAATTTGGGAACATAAATCTTCAAGGAAAATAAGTAGATGAGATACGAGGAGGTTCTTGTGGTTAGTTTTATGGCTTTTTTTTTTTTTACCTGGTTACCTCTAGTGACAATGCCAGTGTTCGTTAATAAAGTTCAGTGGGTGAGCTGCACTTCTTCTTAACGGGGGTCTAACTGCGAGCTAGATTTGGTTACTTTTGTGACGAACACGCTATGTTATTGTCTTAGTCTTCTATTATTTGCAAGGAAAGGTTTGGATTACTTAGAATCATTTCTTTAGAAGTGTGGAGCCATTATGTATGTTAATATCAATCTTTTTGATGGAAAGTTGGATGTAGTTTTGCAAATCTTAACATCTGGTGTCTATTTGCTTATTTGCAGTGAAAATTTTGATAGTGAGCATGAAACATCTAATCATTCTAAGAAGCACAAGAAAATTGACAGACAAAAAAAGGTTGTTGTTTAGCGTTTCTTTTTTAAACTTGAGGTTATATACATTTTTATGCTTCTAATTGATTTGCCCTGATCCCTTTTGCCATTTAGAGCAAGGATAAGGAGCCCAGCAAGAGTCATCGCCATAAACGACACAAGCATAAAGCTAAAGAGGTAAGCTCATAATATCACTGTAGTTCTGTGGAGCCCCCACCTCTATGATAAGTTAACTAATTATTTATAATAAGAGTTTTTTTCTATGTTTTTCACCAATTATAAAATAAGCAACCTGCAACCTGCATTTTCTGAATTTGTATCATGTTATTTTCCTTTTTCCTAATATCTGGTATATGGGGAAAAATTTTGCCGATTTCTACTGGAGAATATTGTTCTTATTTCATATGCTTGCATGGACGTCATAGTAATTACTAAGTAGCAAACGGCACAGACAAAGCCAAGCATACATATCGTGTTATTCACTTTATTAAACGTTAGCTTCATTAATAGTTTACATCAAATACCTGAGATGCTTATAGTACTTTCTGCCTGTTTTATGGATTGGCTCTCTGAAATTGGAGCTGGGGTCTGTGACATGATGATGGGCTTGACTGACTTGCCTGGATAATGTTTCTGGATTGGGATTGTCCTGGCAATTGGAGATGTATATAGAAAGAGCGAGATGAAAGATGTAGCAGCCCTGTACAGCTTTCAAAGGTTTCCATTGTTCCTTGGTTTATTTCATTTCACTAATTTTCTATTATTTCATTGAGTTTTTGCCTAAAATTTACTTGCTTCGTATAGTTTTTACAGCGTGACAAAGATGACGGCGTCCGTCGCAGTGTTGTCTCTGGCAAAAAGGTAACCTCCCTCTTTAATTTTTGTTTTGTTTTTTTTTGTTTTTTTTTTTTTTTTTTCTTCTGAGTGTTGTTCTGGTTTTGGAGAATTGGAATACAAGGTAGCACAGGCATTGAAGTTTTCTTATTCTTCTTATAGATTCTATTAAAACTCGAGAAGACGAAAGAGGACAAGGCGGCAGAAAGCAAAAGAAGTGAATTGCTGAAGTTCTTGAATGCTAGCTTCGATTGAGTTTTTTTTGTCAATCCGTCACCCAAAGTAAGTTTTGAAGTGGTCAATGAAGTAGTACTTGAGTGGGCGGCTGCTGTTTGTCTTTAAATTTCCGAGCAGTACCGGAGAACTAAGAATGGGTTCGCATTTGATCTCGTTGTATTTTTATGACTATTGTTGAATGAAAACCCTTGTTTAATTAAAGTAATGAGCTTTGATCGAAACCTTCATTTTAGATGTTCTCATCTACTTGTACCAAAATTGCTTCTTCCGTTATTTACTAGACTTTGTTTGATGAAGATTGCTTATTACTTTTACAATTCGGAAAATTAATTAATTTCGTTTCAAATTGTAGGCTGTATTTTGTGTCTGCGTACATTTATTCGTAGGCGTTATAGCAAGAGGCGGGCCAAATTATGGAACAAGGTATTCTTTTTGCTAAGCCCCTGGGATTAGCCAATTGTGGACAGAGGGTTACAGGGTTGTTGCTTAGGTTTGATTCTTGGATTCTTAGAAAGTGCAGAATAAGATTCATTAAAAGGTCTCCTGTTTGGCAGAGATAATAACAAAATCTTTTCCTATGTTGGAATTGAAAGGAAAAAGTTTATTACCCTAAAAATATGTAAAAGCTTACCATGTATTTTTGATATGTTAGTGAAATAAAACTCTACAAAAATAAATAAATGAATGAATAAAGATTATTCTCGAATATTCTAAAATTAAAAATTAAAGCTACTGCTTTACAAAAAATGAAAATAATTGCTTTATCACTAACATGTTATCACTTTTCTAAGCGCATAGCAATAACCTTAAGTATTGGTAAATTAATTAAGAAATAACAGGGAAAAAAAATAAAAAGGCAGATGATACGAAAATAAAAGTCACAATCTTGAGGGCATTGTTGTAATTCAACAACTCTCTGAAGCCCAGGACTCTTGGACCGCACTTATATATAAAGGACCTTTCAAGACTAGGGTTTTAAACATGTTCTTCCTTCAACCTCAGATTCGCAACGTCAAAGCAGTCTGTCAGCAAAGGATGAGCATTTGATTCCTTCTTCTCTTTTAAGCTTCAAATTATTCTTTTTTTTTTTTTTTTAAATTTGTGTATTTGATTATCGCACATAGTTCTTCTCGGGAGCCTACTTGTATAAAAAAGAAAATGGCTTCTGGGATTTTATCTGTGCGTACAACAAAATCGTTGATCCTTTCTGCTTGAGCCTTCTCCTTGTGAAATCCATGGAGACGTGCTCCAATGTTATTGGATTACATTTTCTTAACGACCCTCTTCAACTTTCCTCTTTTTTTTTTTTTTTTTTTTTTGGGTCTTCTGTTCTTGATTTCCTGTGTAATATTGGCGCTGATAGCCAAAACAGCGATGAATTCTCTCTCTTGTTCTTTTGTTTTTGGAAAAGTAAATCACATGACTTTAAAACAAAAATAGTGAAGAATTAAAAGACAGAGCAAATTGGATGAGAAGAGGTTTTACCCGATGCAAAAATCTGTTCCTGGATTTCCTGGAACTGAAAACAGGGGAAGATACCTCACAAAAAAATAAATAAATAAACTACTATTTGATACAAATAGCATTTGTACCTCGTTAAGAAATATTAAAATGGTACTTGGTTTTTAAAAAATCATTCACTGCACCCACAACGCAGAAAGGGTCTTGCTCTGGTGTTCCTTGTTACATAGACATGTCGAACGGGTCGACGGCTCTCTCTTTTTTTTTTTATTTCTCGGCGCATTAGTGTCTCGTTATGGAGCAATGTTTCTTGTGCCGACGGCGTTCTGACCCCGGCAAAATCAAGGGCTCTATGGGTCCCACTTGATAGGGCTTATTTTTGTTTTTGACGGGCCAGAACTCCATCGGATGTATTAACATTTTTCCTTGTTGTGTCTATAGTGACACAGTTGATGATAGAGTCGGATTTCTTAGGGCTTCAAGCTTAATTTATACATGTCATGTCCAACAACAAATTTATAATAAATAAGAAAAGTAAATATTGAACATAGTATATGCTAACTCATCACTAAATAAAGCATTTGATAATTTTGTTTATAAAAAATGATACATTATAAGTCTCATAAGTAAATTATAAAAAAAATATATATGCATAATAATAATAAAGCAATATTATTGTGTTATTGTTGTTAGGCTCTTAACATGCTTGGAGCTCAAAAGATATGTTAAGCCTAACTCATTTGATAAATATACTTAACGTATCATGCACAGTGTCATATGATCCAATAAGCTTTGTCCGTTTTGGCATCTTTATTCGTAGGTAACAACAAAAAGAGTAAATTCACAAACGAGAGCTAATATGTAATACTTGACGGATGAATAAGTATACACGTATGGATTATATATATATATATATATATATATATATATATATATATATATATTAGTCGAGGAACATGCTATGCATATAACCTGTAGCTGAAGTTTTTACAATGTAAACTATGAATAAAAATAATGAATATAAGAAAAATTATTTTGAGATTTAAAAAAAAAAAGTTGCACAGATAACCTTTGAAAAAAGTATTTGTCAAATTTTAATAGTAGGTCTAACTACCCTCAAATTTGTGAAATATGCAATTTTGATCTCATTTACGAAATTCATTATTTTTAGACAAAATATAGCACGAATAAAACAGGTTAAGGTTTGGCAAGAAGCAAAATGATAAAAAAAAAAAAAAAATAGATCCAAAAATATATTTCTTAAAAGAAAAAATCAAATTGATGATACAATTTTTTATTCTAAATATGTATTTTCTTGTAAGATTTTTTCTTGAAAACTTCTTTGTTTATAACTTTATTTTTCAAAAAAAACCCTCATGTATATTATTACGTTAGATTTTGTTTGAAAATAAGCAATTTATAAATTAACTAATCAAAGTTGTACATTTTATAAACAATTTAATTATTTGGTTTAAAAATACCAAAAATGCTGCCGGACAAGTAAAACCAAAACAATGAAAAGAACTAACCTCAATAAAAATCAAAATCCTTCACAAGGACATTATTTGGGTGAGAAAGTTAAGATTGGGGGTTTAAAAATATATGAAAAAGATTGATAAAGTTGAACTAGAGAGAAAATAAAAAACGCAACCGTTTTGGAAGACCATCTAAGGAATAGTAAAAACTGAGAAAGTCATATTTTTAAAAATTGTGTTTATTTATGCCATATTTAGAAAGAGTTATATCATACTGTTATTCATTTACATGTCAAGTTATACTATAAATAAATATTTATGGCATTTATAAAAGACAAGTCTTAAAAGATGGCATTTATAGAAACTTCCCTAGTAAACTTTCATGTGTTTTTGTTATAATTTAGGGTTTATTAATTAGAATGGAAAATTGAACATTTAACCACCCAAAAAATTGGAATAATATTTTTAAAACCGTAAGCTAAGTTTTTAATATTTTTGAAATAAAAGGTACTAGTATGATATTATGTCACAAGGTAACAAAATGGTAAATATCCTGCTTTTAACTTCCATCTTTACTAAGTACACTATACCAAGGTTAATCAAATTTAAAAATATTTGACATAATTGACAGATTTTTTTTCCATTA
>CAMOHE010026748.1:0-35009 GCA_946598075.1 Artocarpus hirsutus
GTACTCTATTATTCATCTCTAATGCGAAAACTGATCACTTTTGGTTTCCAAATTCACAATACGTAAAGCAACTTCAGTTTGACCACGCATACAATTTCCACCATTACATCTCGTTATTTCTGGTTGAAATAATGGACCTGAGCCGTTTATAGTTTAAAACTCTTATTTGTTACGGCATAAAGTAAAAACATGCTATAATATAAAATGTTTATATGCTATAATAGTTGAATTTAAATTTTAAATTTAAACCGTTTTGTCAAACACCTCAAAAAGTTTAAAATTGAACCTATTAAAATCCCCAAACCCAAAAAAAATAGAAAGAGCACTAGATATATAAAAAAAAATTGAATTAATGTTTTTTTTAATAATGTTGGTCACGACCTGAAATGATCATAATTATATGGCAAGGTATATCAGTGGCTACGTTAGAGCATTCTTTGAGAGAGAGAGATAGACAGAGGAAAGTGGGAAAAGGTGCAGAAAAAGGCTGAAGGTAAGAGATCAAGAGAATAGTATAATGCCATCTAGAAAGAGGCAAACGTAATAAAAGGAAGCCATAATTGAAGTTTTGGAGTAAAGGGAAGGATCAGAAATTGGAAAATTATTTTTTTTCAAAAAAGGAGGAGCAAGGAAAGGACACCAAGAGTGAGTACAAAATCCAAGTATAAGCTTAAAAGTTTTCGCCTTTATTACCTGCAGAGGATCAGAGTATAGATAGGCTTTTGTTTTGTCTTTCTGAGAGACTGACTCTGAGTTTTGGGTGTTTTTGCGTTTCTTTCTTTTCTTTTTCAGGGACACACCAAAACAAATTCCACTTTTCTTCATGCTCTTTTTTAACCGAGAGAGAACGGCCAAAACCCCAACCATAGCACCATATGGTTCAAACTTTGATGGTAAAAGAAAAGGTCAAAACCAAATTATGGCAAGCCCCACATAGGCGCGTTAAAATCACGCCCCACATATCAGCTATGATTGATTATTTGTTGACAATTCTTTGGGCGGGAACAGAAAAAAAAAAATCAAATAGATATTTGTCTTTTAACTATTAAATCTATAGAAAAATAATTTGATCAGATTTAATAATTTTGAAACATTTACTACTACCAATAAAAGTTCCCTGATTTTTTTATATAATTTTCTTAGGAAAAAAAAAGAAAGAAAAAATATGCTGATTGATTCTTTCCATTTTTTTGGGTCCAACTCTTCTTAATCGATAAACAAAGTGCGAGAAGAGAAACAAAAAAAGTGTACCTATTGAGATGTGAATCAATCTCTATGTTATATTTAAAATGACAACTCTATGTTTGTAAAAGCTAAAATAAACTTGAGTTTTGCATCATTTAGATACAAAAATAAGTACCAGCATATACAGATATTAGGTCACTTTGGTTAATAGGTTAACATTTTAAAATAAAAAAATTCTATGATAGAGAACATTATTTTTCTCTACTAGTAGAGAATGGTTAAACACTATTGGATCAACAAATGCTAATAGATAAGATGAAGGACCATTAAAACAAAACCAAACTCTCCCACACATGATTATTTTGCATTTATCAAAAAAAAAAAAAAAAAAAAACTAAATCAATTTCCGGTTAGAGACCGGCAACCTCAGCGAGCAACAAATCCTCAAACGTCGCACACAACAACCTCTAGCCAAAAATCGAGGAAGATGAGTTCGCAAGCCATGATCCGTTGCGGGGGTGGCTCTTCTGAGCTCTGGCAAGCTCTAGCGTGCATGGGGGGGCTTTGATGGAGATTGTGTTGGGGAAAGGGACGACAATAATATCTTGGTGATGGAGAAGGCGACGAAGAAAACGTCCATGGTATGGCCAACAAAATGGTGGGCGAAGACGCCGATGGCGAGATTCAAGAGGCGATCTCGTTCGATATCATCTTTTCAAAGCATCTTCGATCTCGTTCAGGACATCATGGTGGCGGCAAGAATCACAATGTCGCCATCTCCTATTTCATCCAATCTGGGCCACTCATTTTCAATCCAAGCCACTCGCGATGGAGTCTCGACGGCATCGGAGAAGAATGGTGATGTCCCAGTCTTGGTCCAACCTTGCCATCATCGGAGTTGCTGATTGAAGTCTGCCACCGAAGTTGGTTTTTGTTGTTGCAGTTGTTCTTGTTATTGTTGTTGATGTTGACAGTGAGGGTACCAGAGCAAGTGGCTGAGATACAGTAGGTTGCCAGGGAGGGTGGTAGAAGGAGAATAAAATTTACCTAATTTTTTATTTGTTTTAATTCTTTGAAATTTTGATCAATTCTAGCATAAAAAGGTCTATCCAAATTGTTGTATCTCCACCTTTTGATTTCTTTTATTTCAATCCTGTAGTTATAAATAACGTTATCCGCCGCGGAGAATTTTGATGTTCTCCATCCTAGATTCTCCCTTTAAAATAAAAGTATGAGAAAATTTAAATTCAATCTTATCATAGCATCAAAGACCAGACGTTCAAAGGAGAAAACAACGGCTCTATTTGGTTTTATTTTAAAAATTTTTTGGTTTTATTTTAAAAATTTTTAAAAATATTTTTACATGTCTTTTTAGATAAAAATTTTAAAAATATTTTCAATATAATTTTTAAAAAAATTTTATTTTTTAAAATAAAATTATTTTCACTTATTTTAAAAGTAATACTTTCTGAACCCAATAATTCAATAGTTGTTGTAAATTATATATGTTATGTATTATGTGTAGTACGGAGAAGCAAACATCCAAGTTTTAATCTTCTCGCTTAAGTCTTGTCAGAGTTACATGGAAATGACAATTCTTAGAACATCAGTCGTATTCACTTGTGAGATTGCCAAGGACATGACTAATTTGGACATTTGCCCGATTCAACAGTACAACTCTTTTTCTGCTCGATGAGATACTGGCTTTCTCTGGCTGTGAATTAAAGACATTCTTACAAAAATGAATGCAAGTTATATTGACAGTGCTGTGTGAAGCTGTTTTTCTACACAATTTTGTTTTATTTATATAGTTAAAATTATTATAATATAAAATTTTTATATATGATAATATAATAATTTTATATATTACATTAAAATTATTTTAATTTTTAATTTTTAATTTTAACTGAATTGTCAAACTATAATCTTCCCATCTTTTTCTCATTGTTTAGCTATTGCTTATTTCACTTCAGTCATTCTGAGACATCTCAGGGTTCTCCTTTTAGGCTTTAGCCAGTTTCGTCTTCATTATTTGCTCACTTCAATTATATAATATGCAGATTTAAACTTTTGACCCTCTTCTTCCTTTTCCCGTTTGGAAAAGACCCATTAATTGAATTTGCTTGATCCCTATAATTGATATATCTTATTCACTATAGTGCAAATTAATTAATGAAATTGTCCTAATATTTATTGGCATGTGACACTTGTCCTAGGCTCCTAGTCATTTACACGTGAAAATTGTACAATATTGTCATAGTCTGTAATTAATATCAAATTGCCTATTGATTTCCTGTATCACAAGAACAGGTTGTTTCTTAATGGCAAGAGAAAAACCCTACTTTCTTCCTAGTGTATGTTAATGATCTTAAAGAATGTACAATATATATCTTAATTTATTTCTCTTTTTATTAAAAACATAATGAATAAAGAATCATCTCAATTGGACATCAAATAAAGAAGTTATGATTTTTTTTTCAAATAAAGGAGAAAGGATTTCAGCTTTTACTATGGCAAAGATATTAGAACATCAAGAGTTTAAGAGGAAAACTTAAATTCTTGATACATATTTGATTTAGATTTAAAAGGAAACAAACATATATTTAAAGAATTATTTATTCTTGAATCTAAATTTGAATTTATTGAATCCAAAGAATATCTAAAACAAACATCCCGTAATGTCTTCGATTTCTTGGGATGAAAGTCTACTGTCGGCTTTGTTTTTAATGCTTACTTACCAGGTGTTTGGCAAAGTGGTGGGAACTGCGGTTCCCATCACAAACTCAGTTATGAACAGTATAAAGCTCTCACATGCTACAGTAACAATAAAAAAAATTGCTACAGTGTAAAGCTCTCACATGCTACAATAAAAATAGTTCTCACCATTGGTTCCTACCACCTTTCAAACACCCCCTTAAAAAAAGATATGGTACTGGAGTGGAAAATTTCCTTTGTTTTTGCACTGTTCTTTCTGTGTCAAATTATCTATGCAGCATTGCCGAAGTTATATAATTTTATAAATGCTAAGGACAACTAAAAACACATGATTATAGCCTAGTTGTAATACCCAATTAGTGAAAGTAAACCAAAAATAGTTTCAAGTAATGAAACTTCTTCTTTATCCTACACCCACTTTTGGATCTAAAAAATTCCCAATTAAACCATCTTTTGGGAAATAATGTTGAAAACATCAACAATAAGTCCGTGCCAGTTCATTCCCATGACCCGGTTCACACTAAATCTAATAAAAATCTTCCTCAAAGTCTACCTCTCTCTCTCTTGGCTAGCTGTGAGTTGAACTTTATCAAACCATCATCATTGCCAAATAAAATGTGTACCAAAGTTTTACCCATATGCTGCGAAATTCTCACAGCTGGCTCTAGCCCAAACCTTTGCAAGAAAGCAATTGCTTTTGAAAAATATACTTCTAAACATAAATTAAGTCAGTAACGAGTACAATGCTGTGGCCCCCACTCACCTCATTTTTCAACGCCAAACGTTTACACACGAAGGTCTGGGGGGTGCAAGAAAAGACCCAATTGGGTTCTCTAGGAACTCACAAGATTGCATCAAATTTGAAACCTATAATCGTACGGATACTGTTTGCACACGTTTTTCTTGTAACGTACGTCAACAACCCAAGATGGCTTTGTGGTGGGTGATACACCAACACTTTGGCGAGATTCCCGGCCAATCCCTATACTTCTCTCCTCGGCCATTCTTTCCCATGTTTCCCCCTCATGCATTCCCTCTTCAATTTTCTTTACTTTAATCCCCCCAACCCCATAAACAATATTCCCATATGATCAAGTCCATAATAAACATTTCTGTGGGGGAAAAAAAACTCACAATAAACATAATCATAACCATTATTTGGCAAATGAGTTGAGACTTATAAGTTTAAACCCAAACATTATGACCCCATTTGTTTTTGTTCTCAAAATTTTTAAGCTTTTGTACGTTTTTTAAGACAAATTTTAAAACTCTCAATATAATTCTTAAAAAATTTTTATTTTTTAAAATAAAAATATTTTTATTTATTTTAAAAATAACAACAAACAGCTTTTAGAGAGAATTATATTTAAATATATTTTTATTTTATTTTATTTTATAATATATAAAAATTTTATACTGTTACTGTTTTAACTCGTGGGTTTAAAGTCATCTGCCAAACGCAGGTAGCGTTGGTAAACAAGTGTGAAAAAGAAAAAACATTGATAGATAGAAAGGATTATAAACGAGAGCTTTCCCCAACCTCACGTGGCGCGTGCATGCGATTGAAAGAGAAATTTACGCGCGAGTAGGCGCGTTGGTGATTTTTTCTTCGAAGTATAATGCAATATTTTATGTAATTTTGACTCCTGCTGGTGTCACCGGCATGCAGATTTAAGATCAGAATAGTTTTTAATGCGACGAAGTTAAATGGCATTGTGGTAAAGTAAAGAGGAGGCCGCAAATAATGAGGAAGCGGGCTTTCAATACTAAATAGTGCGTGCTCAACCGCACATTAGTTTAGTTTGGTCGGATAGTTATGCTAGGGGGCGGACTGGTCCTGTTAAAAATATACAAGCTATTGGTACACAATAGTTCGAATAATTTAATATTATAACTTGATTTAAACAAGAGTAGAAATGAGTCTTCTACTCAAAATACTTCTATTAAAGTATGAATAATGTTAGAGGGCTTTTGCCAACATGGTTTAAATTAAAAATTTAAAATAAAAACACTGTAATAATTAAAATTTTAAGGAAAAAAATATAGTGGTAAAATTGATTTGAATCAATTTTTTTCGAACAAGATTTTTCAAATGCACTCAGATATCTAAAATTTTCAATACCATAAACATTTTTAAGAGAGAAGCAATAATCGATAGTTGGTAGTTAAATGGTATTAAAAATTTGGGCTCTAAAATTGTTTTTAAAGTACATAAGAGTCTATTTGGTTCGTGGTTCAAATCATTTTGTTACAGTATTTTCTCTCATAAAAATTTAAATCTTCATTCAAATTTTTTATTTAAATTTATGAACCAAACGGACTCTAAGTATATATGATTTTTTAATAATTCATTCTTATTAGAAAAATCTTTGCATAATTTAACATAAAATTTATTCAACATATAGGGTGTTTGGTAAGCATAGTTAGAATCAACTTTTTAGTTATCAAATAATATAAAGCCCTCACATGCTATAATAAAAAAACAAAAAATTATTATAGTGTAAAACTCTCCCGTGCTACAGTGTTTTGAACGAAGGCCGTGGTAGGTGTCTCTTCTTGGGTATGGATAGGAGTTTTTGGTTGGTGCTGAGGTCTTAAGGAAGGGAGCTTGTTTTACTGTAAACAGTAGTGCCAGGTAGATCTTGGGATCCACGGAAAGGATGACTATAGGCTTATTTCCTTGTAAGATAAAGTGGAGCAGATACCGTTGTTGAGTAGTGAGCTTAAGGTGCATGATTCTAACGATTGCGACGTGGCCAAACTTACGCTAATATTTGATGAGTGATTTATGGATAACATTTGTCATTCAATTTGCTCATCGGCAGGAGGTCTGGCTAAACTTTGTTGGGTAGATAATGTATTGTTTCTTGTGAAATATTTAAAATAGGCCTTGAATTCCAACCACTTCTCTACAGTTGATTTGGCTTGATAGAAAACCCTTCGCAAGTCAAGGATTCACGAGTACCAAATTGTTGGTGTAAAGAATAGCATAAGAGGACCTTTCATTGAGGCTAATAGGTGTTTGAAAGAGTAGTTGAAACTATATAGTTGAAATTACATATCATAACATCTAAGAGCTTTACGTTGTAGCAAACTTTAGTTTTATACTGTATCATATGAAGCTTTACATTGCAACAGTTTAAACTATGTAGTTGGAGCCACTCTTTCAAATAAAGCTGAAGATTGAATTTGGTTTGTAGTGGCATTTTTACTTGTAGCCCATTTTGCGTTTCAGTTAGAGAGGAATGCTTTTCAGTTAGAGAGGAATGCTTCTAACCTTTTTTTTTTTGTTTTTTGTGTTTTTTTTTTTTCACCTTTGTTAAAGCTATATAGTTTGTTTGATTCGGTGGCCTTAGATTTGAGAGCTTCTTAAATCTATCTTCTTTGAAGCTTCTTCCCTCTAGATTTGGTTCGAGTTCTAAGGGGAGGGTCCAAGATAAACTTTTTTCATACGGTCCGTGGTGATTTTGGAGGCGATTTGGAAAGCAAGTAATGATATCTATTTTAAAAATTGGTCAGTTGATCCTCGTGAGTTGGAAGGGTGATAGAGTTATTCTTTGTAGCCTCGTTCTTAGGATTGAGGTTGAGGGGTGGAGTTCCCCTTTGCAGGATGTTGTTAAACTCAATGTTGGTTATAGGTTTGCGAGTGATCATAGCTCTTTGATCGTGGTGTCCTGGGATATGGATGACCTAGTAACTGCAGGCTTGTGCAAACTAGGCCTTTGCTATTCAATCGTGTTTAATAAGATTTAGCGAGGATCTAGGTGCTTAATTTAGCAATTGAGATTGGTTTCCCTGTTGTATCATTTATAGGTTAAAAAAACATTAATTGAGTTATAACTAATAATAACTATGAAGATTAAATAATCTCTAAGCCTTTCCTCTTAGCGGTTTTCTTTAGGAGAGAGGCAATATAATTCTCTTTTTAATTTTTTTGAGAGGAACAATGAAGGATGAAAGTATCGACATCAATACTTCAATTTTATGAAAATTTTGAGAAAATATCAATATCAGTGGAAATTTTGACAAAAATTACATAAATTAAGAAAATTTTATATTAAATATATCTTTGATACTTTAAGATACAATAAACATTAAAAAGAAACATAAATAAACATGATTTAAATAATAAACTCCATACGTGTAAGATTTTTCAATACCAAAATAAAGTTCTATGAGGCTCAAACATAGTTAGAATTTCATTTTAATTCAAGCCATACTGGTATTATGAAATGTTATTTGAGTAGTGCTTAATATAGTTACGAATATAACACATGTAGGTTTTTTGACTTTTTCCCATTGCATTTTCATGAATGAGAAACTATAAATTCTCTCAATTATTTGCCTGAGTTATGGTGGTATGCTCGGTGAGGATAATTAAAAATTCTATAGCCATCATAGTTTCTAAATCTATGATTGTGTGGATAATAAGCATGAGAAGCCTTATTAGAAGAGCTGCTATAATTAGATTCTAAATTCATTGATTATAAACGTATTCATTCATTAAAAGTATAAAATACTGATAAATTATTTAAAAGAAAGAAAATCTATTAAATTTTATAATTTTTGATATTATTGAAATTTGGACAAAATTTTTACATTTTGTACTAAAATTTTGAATAAAACACACTACAGATCTTTTTCATATCAATATTTTACCTATATTTTTCAATATTTTTTGATATTTTGTCTGAATTGATATTATATTGAAAAGATATTTTGGTATCTCAAAATTTTAAAAATTTATTTTCAAAATTTCCAGCAAAATTTTTAAAATTTTGGTGATACTTACATCTATGGGAGCCATTACAACATTTTCATACACTACCGCACAATTTTTTTTTAATTCTAAATCAAATAAGGGGTATTTATCTTTTATATCTTTTTTTAAGTTAATTCAAAACTAATATCTTTGGTTTTGAATTTCATTAAATTTATACTTTGAAATTAGATTTAAAACACAAATTTATATCTTTTTTTCAATCATTATTTAATTTTGATCTAAGAAATTATTCAAAATGCCCTCAAATTAAAAAATAAGATAATTTTATAAACTAAAAAAAACCATGTATTAAGGTTTTTAACTTTAAAATGTATAAAATACCCTAGAAATAAGTGTTTATGTGTGTTTTTTTTTATTTTTTTATTTTCTTAAGAATAATTCGGTCAATTAAAAAGTCAAAATCAACCGTTAACTAAAATAAGATATAAATTTATATATTAAATTTAGTCTAAAAGAATAAATTTAATAAGGTTTAAAATCTAAAGTATATGTTAAAATAATATTAGGAGCTATAAAAACATAAATAACCCTTCAAATAATATTGAATAACCATTAGACATAGACTGCTGCCATTTTCTCATCACGTGGGGCCAGTGTGGAGGCATTGAGGCTCCATACATCTACCTTCTCTCTCTCCTCTCTGTCCTTTCTCTCTCAAAAAACTCGTATTACCCGTAATAGCCGTCATTTCTTTCGTTCACTCACTCACCAGTCATAGCCTCGAGCGACAGAGAGAAAGAGAGAGAGAGAGTGGGAAGAGAACAAAAATCTCAAAAGCCTCCTCCGTTGTCAACACCACCCACACCAAGCAAACCATCTATAATAGACCTCAAAACTGTTTTAAATCTTTTTCTTTCTTGGAGAAGAGAGAGAGGAAAGTAAGAGAGAGATCAAAGTGAGAGTTTCATTCTTCTTTCTTCTAAACAAGTACTACTCGTACTCGGTCACTTCACTTCAAAAGGGCAAAAGGAGAGGGACTAGGACGGATTTTTCCCGTGACTTTATGTGGGTATACACTTTCCAGTGATGTCGCTCGCCGGCGAGAGGAGGGTAGTTTTGTACTTTTGCCTGGTGGCTCTTCTGATCGTTCCGATATCGCAGATTTGGCTCTGCCGTGGGTCCTGCAAAGCAGGCGCTGCGAGGTTGCTCCGCGGAGATGATGCTACCTGGAAGTTCGAGGAAATCGACGGTGTTGATTCAACAGTGAAGGGTTACAAGAAGAGCATTAAAGAAGACTTCTTTGATAGGTTGTACAAAGGAACAGATCTTAATTTCAACCAAACCGAAAAGGGGTTTGATGAAAGCAAACGACGAGTGCCCAGTTGCCCAGATCCTCTCCACAACTAGTAAAATTTAATTATTCGTCGTCTTCATTTCATTTCATCAATAGTTTCTTTTTTTCTATTTGTTTCTCAAGGGAAATTTTGTTGTATTCTGGCCAAAATACCCACGTTTTTCTCATCATATTAGTGGTAGCATGTTGATGGGCTCTTGTAATTTAGGTCGGAAAACCGGGGGTATTTTGGTATCAAGAAATCTTTTTTCTTTTTCAGCATGCAGTTACCAAAAAAAAAAAAAAAAAGAAAAAGCCAGAAATGCACGATGATTATGATGTGTATAGAAGAAGTTGAGAATTTGGTTCTTAGAGTGACGACTGTTTGTACTGCGGTAGAATCTCTGTATGTACTACTTCCAAGAACCTTTTTTTAATTTTAAATTTGAGATGAAAAGGAAGAAGAGGAGGAAGATCAAGAAAAAGATAAGGGGGAGTAGCAGAAATGTAATTTTATAAACAGAGATTCTTAGCAGTTTTCACACTGCAAGAATACAAAAGATCTTTTAGAATCTTTGCTAGAAATAATAATATTGCTTTGTTTCTTCGAGTCTCAATGAGAAAAGGAGACCTGTTTTGGTGAGAACATGCTTCGGTAGTCTGCAGTGATTATCAGTGTTGTGTAGTGTCTTTTTATTGAACGCTCAGTTTCTCTCGTTGGTGGTGGTACTTTCATCGATACATATATATTATATATGCGTTTGCAATTTTGGCGTTTCTGGTTAGAGTTTCATTGATGATTGAAGCCGTCTGATTGATGGAATTAATGTTTTATGTTTAATGCCCAATTGGTTCAAGTTTCCTAATCCAACTAATAAATGCGAACACTTGGCACCCAACAAAAACAAAAAAAAAAAAGGAACAACTTAAGCTAATTAGCTCTTCACTCCTAATTACATCAATTATGGCTAGTTGGTCAAAGTTAGAGGCGTTACACTGCTGTGTAATATTTTTGTAAAGTTTGAGGTTTGAAGTTTTTATTTCAATTACGTACTGCTTATGATATATATGTGCATTTACGTGGCAGTCCTATTTTTTGAGGTGTTGTATCTTGGTCGTAAGATTTTACATAATGTTCAATGTTCATATCACCACATCGGATCTCCTGGGTGGCTTTTTAAATTTTCAACCCACCCAAATCAAGTTTGGATGAGTTAATTTTAAGTTTTATACGTACAATCAATAGAAAGTTTAAGATCAACTCACCTAATTAAATAAGTTAGTCGTGTTGAGTGTTATAGATTAGTGTGATTTATAGAGAGGAACAAATCAAAACTAATGGTCCTATTTGTTATTATTTTAAAAATTTTTGAAAATATTTTTACATACTTTTTGAACCAAAAATTTTAAAAACACTCTTAGTATAATTTTTTAAAAATTCTTATTTTTCAAAACAAAATCATTTTTACATATTTTCAAAAAACTACCAAACGGGCCTCGTTAATTTGACTCAAAATAAATCAAAAAACTAAAATTCATAACATATTGGTCTTGTAACGTTCCAACATTGTCTCGTTAAGTCATGAATCAACATGAGGACAAAGGATGAGCAATACAAGTAGTCATAAATTAACAAATAAACCATAATAAAAATTAATACAACAAAAGCTAAGAAACATCAACTAACATAGTTTAGAATTGCCAATCTTCATCTCCAATATAGTGCCTAAATATATAGTATAAATATTTTATTTTTTATATAAACTGATTAGATGGATTCAAGTTATGATAGGTTGGAAAAATCTAAACCTAAACCCACTTAATGAATTCTCGGGTTGGGTTAGGTTAACCTAAATTACTTATCGGGTTTGGTATGTTTGGGTTATCTCTAATTAGGTTTTTTAAGTTATCGGGGTTTTTTGTTCACCCCTTAGATGTCATTTAACATTTATAGATATATAGATACGGTCAATGAATGTGTAAGAAACAACCTTACTAAAATTTTGTAAAAGTTAACATAGGTTTCTGATCATGTGAATAATGAGGTAGGGATTTTTATCACTGATGTATGATCCAACTGTAGTATGCGGTCCTTTGATTTAGATTATTGCTAAAAATGATGTAGTACCAAATGAAAATAAACCCTCGTACGTATAATTTAATCTGTAATTATTACTTTATTCTTAAAAAAAAAGAAAGAAGAAAGATCAAACATCTTCTTCTCTTCTCCATTGTCTCCACCATTGAACCCAAATAATCACGACTATTGATAATGCGGCATAAAGGAGGATGAGATATCGACAACGATGATAATGAGATGTAATAGGCCTTTTGGCATTGCTCATCGAGCCCTTGCAAAACTTGTTATGAGGCCCAGCGAAGCTTGTTGCAACCCTTGGGAAGCTTACAAAGCCTATTGTCGAGCCTTTAACCCTTGCGAAGCCTATCTTAGAGTCGCTTGTCAACACTTTCATCGTTTCTATGCCACCTAGTCGAAGCCTTTAGCATTTTCCGCCGCTATTGCCCTTTTCATAAGACTCATTAGAGCCTATGCAAAGTGTTGGAGAAATGATACGCAGCTAAAATTTAACATTTTTTTTATGCCAAAGCACTTTTCGAAACACAAGTTTGACATGCTATATGTATAAATTAATAAGATCTTACTAACCTTGTATGTTAAAGAGCTCCTGCAATCGATAAAGAGAAGGGCGTTCTAGAAGAGCCTCAACTAACTGGTCTTTTTTGCTATTCTCTATTCACAATCAGTGTGCATATGGGCGTACGTTGTACAGCTCTTTTAAGGTGACTCTTCATCTAACCAGTTGAGAAATACCCAGATTTACCATTCGTGATTTGTGAACAATAGCTTTTTAGGAGAGTTTCAAAGACTCAGAGAATAAAGTGCTCACTCTTGATCTCTCACCTGATCTACATAATTTATGAGTCTCACTCAATATTTATAGAGGTTGGACCCAAAGGTTAGTCCTTATCAGAAAAGGCCTTAAAAATTTAAATCTGGATCAATATCTGATAAAATTGTACAAAAATATGTGATCAGATTGTCGTTCGGTCAACAGCCGAACTGGTAGATCGGTTTGCTGAACTTACTCTATTTGTAGGCCGAACCTAAAGACCGGCCTACCAAATTTACGATAAATGATCCTTGTAAATATTTCATTTTTCACCCAAGATTCTTTGGGTAAAGCTTCAGTTGTAATTCAAATAACATAATAAAAAAAGTTATTAGATCAAAACAATAATATCTAGATAATCTCTAGAAAAATAAATATTCCAGATAATTCAACAAGTTTATCTTGAATTAAGTTTTCATAAAATTAATTCAATCGATAAATAGACATAAATTATCTGATCTTGTCGAATTTCAACCAATCTGATAATTTAACATAAGTTATCAATTTATTCAAAAAGCATGCCATATCATTACATGATTTATTATGAGCTAACAAAGGGGGCCTAATAGACATATAAAGTTTAAGCTCCTGATAATTATAAAACCCAATATCCCAAATATGCATTTCATAATCATCAACTCTAACGCTATTTCACTAAAATCTCAGAGTTGCACTCTCGAACTATATAAAATTATGAAGCCTGAATAGCTAAGTCACCATGACATATCATAATATATCATAACCCCATAGGATATCCATAATCGACTTGAGAATAAATTCTATCTTACCTTCTCGATTATTTTTCTCTTACGTTCCATTATCACACCAGTGAAAAACTTACCATCCAAAGACAATTTACCATTTGATTATACTTATGCATCCAAATGGTTGAGCGCTCTAAATTTTCAATTACAGGATAATACATAGAAAAGGATATCATCGACTTCTAAAAAGGAGCTATGGATTCCGTATTTATAAATAACAAATCTACGCCATCAAGAGTCATGTCTCTAACGTACCGGTATGCGTACCATTATTAAATATGGATGTCACCCTTTAGTGCATCAAAAAACATAAGGCACGACAACAAGCCCATTATTCATCTCAGGATTAAGATACAATATATATGATTGTCTAAAGTAAATTGATTTGCCGAGATAGAACTATTAATCCAAATCAATTACATTTTATATCCTGATCCAATACATCATCATTTATGACAATGCACCAATGTTTCTATTCGCGAAGTCCACCTCTGATGGCCAAAACAAACCATCTCCCGTCAAGGATATAGACAACATAACAATCTTTCACGAATAAAGTGTCCAACTTTATTCCCTTAATTGTGGATCTTATTATTTAGACCATCACCTTTAGAATTATGTCTTCCACATAATTTATCCATCATATGCCTAATTTTAAAGGTTTAGACCAACAATCTAAGATTTTTGTTTGCTTATCATGCATCCAACAAACATGAATGCAAAGAGGACAATAATTTGGTATATGAATAATAAATAAATTCTTTATTCATAAAAACGTCTTTAAAAACATATTATATTTTTACTCCCTTGGGCAAACATGTCTAACACAAAGGAGTGAGGACTGGACATAGACGGTAAGCGCACGCGGATGAAGTATGATGATAGCGACAAATGGAAGGGGCATGGAGCCTTTGACATTAGCTTCAGGGAGGCTCCTTGAACTTTGAGATCTTAGATTTAGGTTTTGGACATGCTTTTAGATCTAGAGCTAAGATTAAAAATTATATTAACTTAATGATTGAAATTTATTTGGGTATAAATTTAATATAAAAAGGAGAATGTGATAGACAACATAATATTGAGCTAGTAATCTTTTTATCTAGTAGTATATATTTTATATTCCATTGGTAGGGAATTTTAGTGCCCCCATCATACAATTTTCCTAATAACAACATGTTGTTTGAGATAAATGTAGAAGTTTTACCTAAAACATTAATGTCATGTTTAGTCAAGTTCAATTCAAGGTCTAAGCAGCCATTACAGTTTGAATTGATGTTTGGTGAAGTATTTATTCGAACCAAATTGGCAATTTGAGGTGAGTTGAACAACTCAACTTAGAACTTAACTCTTTCCTTCATATAGACATTCTTTTTTTAAAACTTGGGGCATGAATTCGAACTCTTCACCTTATAATATTAGGTGTAGTTTTATCGTTAGGCTATGCATGCAACTAAAACATTTTGATTTAATATTGAGAAAAGATTTCACTCATACAAATTTGTATTTATATTTAGCACTATTATTTCTTATATTTTTTTTAATTAAATCTTTTTTATTTTTCATATTTATTATCAATTTTTTATCCATGTTTTAAACTATACTTCTCAACACTTATCCAAAACAAATTTGGTTTAGATTTTTTTTATTCGAATTGATACTTTAACTATACATTTAAACATCTGTTGGAATTCAAACTATATAATTTAAACTTTTCTGTTTAAATAAAAAAAAGTTCAAATCATCGAACTCAGCCAACTAATCGGCAGTAAGAGGACATTTCATATATTTTCTAGGACGCCATTTTGTAGAATTCTTTAGCATCTTCTTACGTCCATAATCATGTGATTAAGAAATAATGTTTATTTCCTTTCTTTTCCTTCTCTCTCTCTCTCTCTCTCTCTCTCTCTCTCTCTCGCGTGTAAAAAAAAATAATGTTACTGAGCAAGAATCGTGTTCTATGCTCCATAACATGATTTTCAATTCCATTTTGGGCAAGTACAGCAGAAGTTAATGCATATTATATATCAACAGCTGCCAAACAGAGGACTTTTCTTGTGATAAAAAAAAAAAAAATAGGTACTTTTCTCGGCAAATATTATAAAAATAAATACGTAAATTACTTCCCTGTCCATTGACCTTTAAATATTACCTACAGAGGTTAGTTGGCAATCAAGTGAAATACTTCGGAAAGCAAGAGTGGGATTTGAAAACGTGAAAATTTAAGTCAATATTCGCTCCTTTTTAAACATAGATAAAACACATATAATTTAACAATATAAATAGTATTTAAATAAAGGTAAAATCCGTGGTTGAATGGCAGATGCACTTTAGTGCTTGTAGCCTAGCGCAGTCAGAGAAAAAATAAATAAATAAATAAAACTATGTACGCACTTTTGTGATTTTCCCATAAACACTTTTGGCTTGTCATAGAAGAAGTGGAAAAAGACAAGTTTTTTACCTTATTGCCAATCACCCACTACCAAGTGCGCACAAAGAGAGAATATGTAGTGCCTGTTGAACTTGGTGTCATGCTTAATGGGTATTTTCGACATTCCACCATTTTTACAGTGCCTTAATTTATTGTTTTCCATAGACATTGTTGACAAACAAATCCAGTCTCGTTTTCTGGTATTTTCGGTGTTTATGGTACATTCATATATATCATATATGTATTCATGTGTATATATGTGCAACTATATATATATATATATATATATATATATATAGGAAGACCCACCGGCCGGGGAGGTAAAACAAAAAAAGCAGAGAAACCGATGTGGGAAAGAAACACGCTTTATGCGGCGAAGGAGAAGTTTTATATAAACAGGCGCAATTGTTTCGTAGTAATGTCGTTTGTCCTTTTGTATTTGGACGTGGGAATCAAATTGACTCCATTTTCATCTTTTCTTTTACGAAGACAATTTAGCTCACCCGTGTGATGTTGTGCCTTTAACCGTACATTTTTTTCTCAATGTTATACTTTTTCTTCCTATAGTACTAGTATTACTACTGCTCTTACAATTTTGTTTTTTCATGGGGGAAGTCTGGACACGACATTGCAAAATATTGATCAATTTTTGACAACATTGAGAAAAAGTAACCTTAATGCACGGTTTAAAATAGTATATTTGTGACTGGTAACTTATCAAGAATCTTATAACATACTTTATGGTTCTTGTTATAATATGAGATATGAGACTATAAGATGATAGACGTATATTGTAGAACTTGAAATTCTCAAATACCTCAATAATTTTCACAAAAGAAGATTTAAAATGTATATTAATTCATATATTTAATTTGTAGAGAACCACTTTTTAAAAGTTTGTTGGAGAAGAAGAACCTAGTTTCTCTCTCTAGATCTCAATTATTTTTAACGTATTCTTTTCTAATAGAGAGAATAAATACAATTAATTGAGTAGCGAGACTACTAGACTCTTATTAATTGTCCCTCAATAGGTGCCTTCTATCAAAGCATACATCTTTTTAGATGTAAACGCATTTGTAACCTCTCATAGTCAATAGGATTTTAGCATTCAAATAATTATTAAACTTAATAAATAAATAATAAATCTGAGAATTTAATAGGCCATAATTAATTATATGGGCTATAATGCTTACATTCACCCACTTGACCCATATGATATCCTTTTTCCTAGTTTAATAAGGCCATAATATGCGCAACAATAGTATGCTAAAATCTTCTATTAAATTGGCTAGTACTCTATATTATAATTAAAGAAAAAATCTAACGCAAGTCATGGTGGTTTTACATAACTAATTTAATGTAGCTCCTTCCATGTTCTACAACATTAAATATCTATTTAACATGATTCGTGGTCCACTTTAATGTCTTCAGTGAGACTATCCTGTTATACATTAATCTATAATCATGTATACAAAACAAAAAACAGGATATATCAGAAACATAATAAATAAGCTCAAAGTGTCACATCATTAAAATAAAATAAAACATAATACATAACCACTAATGACGTCCAATAACACCCATACGTTCAATATATATATATATATATATATATATTTTGGTTGGTAGTCAAAGGATCTGCAATCATAAGATTGGTGCTAATTTGTTCAATTGACACTTTACATTCCCGAACTTCTTGCCTAACAACTACGTACTTAATATCCATACATTTTGCATCATCAGAATACTTTTCGTTCTTGGCAAAGAAGACTGCTGCGGCATTATCACGATAAATTTTCAATAGCCTGGTGATAACTCTATGAAAATAGAGTTATTTATGTCCTTGAATGTATATATTTTTGCTATGTATTTAAAATTTTTATTTAACTTTGTTTATTTTTATATATTTTACTTTTTATTTCATTTTTTAATTTGATTTTATTCGTTTTTATTTTGTTTTGATTTTATCATCGTCATCATCATCATTTTCCCTCTATTTATTTATTCCATCTCAATTGTGTATATTAATGATAATAATAAATAATCATTATTTTCCCCCTCTGCTCTAGTGCACCCTCAGTTTTAGCGAACACCAGCGTGCCATGTCACCCACTCCACCCAGCGACCAATGCGACACCACCACTTATCACCCGTGTTAGATGCCTTCCATCAGCCTTCCTTTCTGCAGTTGGTGTGGAGAAAAAGAAAAAGAGAGGCAATTAAATTGCCTAGAGCTCCATTCTTGGAGCATAGTTCTCGAGTTTAGAAAAGCCTCCATTGTTTTGGGAGAAGAAGAAGAGCAATGGAGAATTGGGGGATTTGTACACTAGTTTTCTCTTAAACTTTATTTTCTTTTAATTATTTTTATTGGTTTTTGATATTGAAATCTTTAAAATTGTGTTTTTATTTTCAATTATGAATTAATTTTCCTTTTATTTAAGAATTCCAATATCATCTAATATTTACTTTTAATTTATTGTTCTTGATTTTATGTGTGTTGTCTCACTAAATTGATTGTTCCATCTTGAACCTAATGCCTCTAAATGCTTGATCACCATTTAGTTGTTGAATAGGTAACCTTAGTGCACTTGGAAAAGTGAATTTTATGCTTTGCCATGGATGGAATGACATATGTTGTGTAGGATAGGAATATACCACATAGCATGTGTAGCCATTAAAGGGAGCCTAGATCTTAATGAATCCTTGGTATTTTCATCCTTATAGGAATATAGTGGATAATATATTTTAGGGTATTTCTATATGCTATCGGGAGAGGCTTATAGAGATTGCTCAACTCTCGATTTGGTTTGTTATGAATGATTAAGGAGAAAAAGAGAGTTAAAGTAAATTATTTAGGTGCATTTGTGATTCTAGATGTTTATTTTCTTATTCTTTAGCTTATTTTGTTTATTTTAATCTTACTACTTCTCTTTTTCACAATCGGTCATTTAAATAATCTTAGAGCTAATCCAATTTTGGTAATTAATCAAAATTAAATACAATTTCTATGGATATGATACTCTCGTATCATTATATTACTTATTTATATGATTCTATACTGTCATCGACTCTAAGTCCCGAAATAAAATTTTGCAGCCATAAACTATGACTTGTGGTCTCAAAGCATGCCACGAACTCGGCCTCCACAGCAGATCCAACAATGACAGACTGCTTTGTATTCTTCCATAAAATTGCTCCTTTAGCCAAAAGGAACATGTAACCAAATGTAAATTTTCTAGTGTTAGCACATTTGGCAAAGTCTAAATCTAAGTAGCCGACCACTTCAAGATGATCACATCTTCTATAAGTGAGCATATGGTCCTTTGTTTCTTGCAAATACCTGAGAATTTTCTTTGCAGCTTTCCAATGATCTATTTTTGGATTATTTTGATATCTTCCTAACAACCTAACAGCAAAACTAATGTCTTGTCTAGTGCAAGTTTGGGCATACAATAAGCTACCAATGACAGATGCATAAGATAAATTTTTCATTTGTGCTTGTTCCAATTAATTCTTTGGATATTACATATGACTAAATTTGTCCTCTTTTTGAATTGGAACTATACCTGTTGAACGTCTATCTATCTTAAATTTCTCTAAAACTTTGTTAATATATCCTTTCTGAGACAATCCCAACAATTCTTATGAACTATCACAGAGTATTTTAATTTCTATCACATAAGTTGCCTCACTTATATCTTTTATTTCAAAGTTTTTAGAGAGGAATTTTTTTGGTTTGGTGTAATAAACCAAGATCATTGACAGTAAGCAAAGTATCATCAACATATAGGACTAAGAAAATAAACTTGCTCCCACTGCCATAAAATAAACTTGCTCCCACTGCCTTTCATATATATACACTGATCAACAATATTTTCCATAAATTCAAACGAAGTAATGATAATGTTAAACTTAAGACACCATTATCGGGAAGTTTGTTTAAGTTTGTATATTGACTTCTTTAATTTACACATCATGTGCTCTTTTCTTTTACTTAAAAAGCCTTCAAGTTAGTCCATTTAGACTTCTTCCTTTAAATTTTTATTAAGAAAAGTAGTTTTCACATTCATTTGGTATAACTGTAAATCAAAATAAGCCATTAACATTATAATAATTATGAGTAAATCTTTCTTAGAGGCTAGTGAAAAAGTTAGTCAATACCTTCCTTTTGAGTAAAATAATTAGCAACAAGTCTAGCCTTATACTGTTCGATATTGCCTTTAGAATTGCGCTTGGTCTTAAAGATTCATTTACTCCTGACTCTTAACTCAATAAGGTCCTAAACTTTATTTTTTGATCCATAGATTTTAACGCATCTTCCATAGCACTAAACTACTTGTCAAAATCAATACTTTCCACGGCTTGTAAAAGCAAAAATAGAAATGAAATCGGATCATTATCAATTTCTAAGTCAAATTTTGACTCTTGTATATAAACCACGTATTCGTTAAGAACAACATATCATATTTACTTTTGAAATCTTCTTAATATTACTCCTTGTGGTTCAACTGTCATAGGTTCCTCGAGCACGACTTTATCATGGAATGGTTGGTTATTCACTTGTTGCTCTTAAATATTGTTAGGCTATACAATAATGTTAGGAACAACTTGTAAGTTATAGGTAAAGGTACTTCTACCCTAAGTTCTTTAATGACCACGTTACATGGTTCTCCACTCTCACTAATTCATCATTCTCGATGAACCTAGCATTTATAGATTCTACTATTCTTGTACTATGGGTAGGACAAGATTTTTTGAAATAACTAATGAAATAACTATTGGTCATCTTAAAAATTAATTTCCTTTCATGTGGATTATAAATTTTTACTTCTGCCGGGCAACCCCAAACATACAAGTGCTTTAAATTAGGTTTCCTTCTCATGCACATCTAAAAAGGAGTTTTCCAAAATGCTTTACTAAGAACCCTATTAAATATGTATATTGCAGTCTTAAATGCATGCTTTTATAAAGATAAGGATAAGATGCTCATAACTATATCCATTAATGTAAAATTACACCTTTCAGCTACACCATTTTGTTGTGGTGTACTTGGCATAGTGTATTGTGCACATATGTCTCGCTTTTCTAGGACTCTCGCAAATGGATCTGGACATTGCCCTAAGTTATCATACTTTTTACAGTATTCACCACCTTTATTTGACCTTACAATTTTCACCTTTTTATCTAATTGCCTTTCAACCTCATTAATAAATACCTTAAGGGCTTTAACATATTGAGATTTTTTATGCAATAGATAAAGATAACGATAATGTGAAAAATCATTGACAAAAGTGATAAAATAATTTTCTCCACCATAGGATGGAGTATCGAAAGATCTACATATATCAGTGTATATTAATTCAAGAAGCTGTGCACTTTTTGTAACCCTATTCTTAGTATGTTTGGTTTGTTTTCCCTTAATGCAATCAATACATATACCAAGATCAGTAAAATCTAAATTTGAAAGAATTCCATTCTTTGCTAATTTTTCTATTCTTTCATTAGATATATGACCCAAGTGTTTACGCCATAAGTAAGTAGAACTTTTATCAACTAAACTTCGTTTAGTTTCAATACTACAATGCATCATTAACAAAGTTTCAGCAAAAAGATTATCAAACTTTAACTTATATAATCCATCATAGAGGATCCTAGAACTAATAAAACTATTATTTTTATATAAAATAAAATATCCAAATCCAAACTTACAATAAAATCCTGCTACATCAATTGTTGATAAAGAAACTAAATTGCAAGAAAAAGTAGATACATAAAGAGTTTGGTATACATCAAGATAATGCCCAGTATCTAATATTAAGCAATAAGTGCCAATTCATTCTACTGGTGCTTTATCACGATTCCCCATATACATAAAACTTTCATTTGTTCTCATGGGTTGGATCGTAAGGAATCCCTACATCATATTGTAAACATGAGTAATTGAACTTGAATCAATCCACCAAGTATTATAAGGAACTTCAATCAAATTTGATTCGAAACAAACTAAAGCACAAAGCTTACCTTTCTTTTCAACCTAAGTCTTTCTTTTTCGGCAATCCTTCTTTAAGTGCCCAAATTTGTTGTAAAAACAACACTTAATATTGTGTTCTTTCTTGTAGATTTGAAAAGCCTAAATTGACTTATTCAAATTATGCAACTCTTTCTTGAATCCTTTCTTCTTGTTCTTTCTAGGATTCTTGTTATTGCTCTTTTTAGCCTTTTGATTCACAAGATGATCGAAATGAGATTTCTGATTCTTTAATCTTGTCTCATCTTGAACAAGCATATTGGTCAATTTATTAATATTCCATTTATCTTTAATTGTATTATAGCTCATCTAGAATGGACCATATTGTTCAGAAGGAAGCAAGTTAAAAATGAATTGTACTAGAAAGAACTTACCCACAAACATCCCCAAAGACTTTAATCTTGCTACTATATTTGTCATTTCAAGGACATGCTCATGCATGGTACAAGAACCATCAAATTTCATGTTGGTCAATTTAGCCATTAATGTACAAGCAAAAGACTTAACAGTAGTTTAAGAGTACTTTTCCACAAGTTTCATAAATTTTTAGCACTTTCAGTCTTTAGAAGATTACCTTTAATTTTGGTTGCTATTGCCATTCACATAAACATTATGCTTAATTTGTTTGACCTTTCCCAAGTTTTATGAAAAGCTTTCTCCTCCTCACTATTAACATCAGTAATAGTAGTGGGTTCTTTATCTTGATGTTCTAAATCAAGATCCAATGCACCTAAGTGAAATTGGACTTGTTCGTACCAATTGGAGAAATTCAATCCATTAAATAAAAGAACAGATAAAGCATGCGAATGCAAAGAAACAAGAATGGATACTGTAAATGCACAAGAAACGTTTATACATTAATGCTTTGAGATGATCACATAATTAGATTCAAACTAAGACAATAATTGTATATCATAGTTCTCCTTTGAGTGATACTAAGATGTACAAACTACAAATGATGTTAATTAAAAGTAAGAAAAAGTAGTTTAATTTGGTAATTATAAATACATATAATCAATAGTGCTTGCTATCTTTGGATCAAATAAAAATAGTAGGACATATTAATTATCAACTATTATATTCATCAATTATAAAGAAAACTAATCGACCTTTGAGTGATTTCTAAGTTCTTATAATAGATAAAATTTAATGACCCATGAGCTATATAAATGTCATTTCAATTGTCAGCATGAAAATTCATGAGTTATTAAACTTTTGAATCTCAATTTGAAAATAACTAAACTTTGACGTTTAGCCTTTGGTGGCTAACAAACCATAATTATGTAATTTCAAGTAGAAAATAATAGTTTTACTTGTTTCATGAAATAAATAACCATGTAATTAACTATAAATGAATATGCTGTATAAGATATACACCTAAAACTTAAACAAGTAAAAAGAACAAGTAAAACCTGTTTTATAAAACAGGACATGATATAAAATCTATTAAATTTGATCCAAATATAATCACATCAATTTTTTCCTTTTGTATATATATATATGCGATAAAACAAACCCATTAATACATGAGTGTGTAAATACTAATTGATCATTATACTGTATATTTAATTTGTACACATGCAAATACTTTCTTTAATCATAAACCACAAAAAAACTTTTACACAGAGTTGAGTACATGCTAATCCATATGTAATTTATGGAAATGCATATAAGAACAAAGTTAATAAACTCTTATAGGAATGCCAATCAAAAAATTTGGATTCTTTATTTATGCATATACTCTCTTTAATTTAGTATTTCACAAACAATCTTTCATTAAAAAAAAAAAACTGGGTATCTACTTTGATTGGCAATGACTTACAGAGAACAATCTTCAAGTAATATGCCACCCACAAGGAAGTATTATGAGAATAACTGTAACATTAAATTCTATACCGTAATGCAACAAAAGATCAATCAGCTTTCAAAAATCGTAAGGTTCATAAATAATTCAGACATAGCCGTAAAAGAAAAACTATGAGTTTTAAAACTTAATGCTCTGATACCACATGTAAAACTTGAAATTCTATAATACTTAGTAATTTAAAAACTCAATAATTTTTACAAAAGAAGATTTAGAGCTTGCCTTGATTCATATATTTAATTTGCAAACAACCACTTTTCAAAGGTTTGTCAGAGAAGAAGAATACAATTTCTCTCTTTAGACCCTCAATTATTTTTAACGTATTCTTTTCTAATAGAGAAAATGAATATAATTAATTAGGTGGAGAGAAGATTAAACTCTGATTTATATACTCTTAATAAGTGTCTTACGTCAAAGCATGCATCTTTTAAATCTAGACACATCTCTTGATAAGAATCATAACCTCTCATGACCAATAAAATTTTAAATAATTATTAAACTAAATAATAAATATGATAATTTTAATAGGTATTTAATTGATTAAATGGATAATAATTCTACCCTACATAACGTCTAGTAGTTTGTAAGCGTCCAAATAATTCAATGGCATACTTTTGGTTTTTCTGCCAATAGGCAGTTGATGTCAGCCGCTTGAAGTACTGGTGTGGGCTCCGGCGGGGAAAGCTATCTTTGTCTTAGCTTATACATCTGGCAAGAGAGAAAGTAAGAGCGCGAGAGGGGGAGAGAGAGAAAGAGGGAGTGAGAGAGAGGGCACATGGGTGGTAGATGGGCCAGCGCCAAAGGCCTAACCATATCTGCCGTCCAAGTCCAACAATGTTTCAAAAATATTCGTGTTTTGGATGACATTATTGTTGGAAATTTATTCTATAAAAAATGAAAACATTATTAAAACGATTAAATTTGAATTGGGATAATATATATATATATATATACACATATATATATATATATATTTGATTGTTACTACGGAAAGTAATGCAATTTTGATATCCCGCATACGCCTTCGTAATATTTCGGGTTCATGTCTTTCCCACCTTGAAACAGATTTTTGGATAATTTCAAGTTCAAATACAGTAAATTTGAGTGTATTTAGACCGGAAAAAAACACTAATAAGGTGTCATGAATGACGTTTAGAGCTATTGGTTAAAAATGTAAACACTATAACATGTGAGAGTTTTATACTGTAGTAACTTTTTTGCTTTTGTTATAACATGTAAGAGTTTTATTTTGTTCCTAACTAAAAAATTAATTAAAATCAACTAATATCAAATAAGTTATAATTTACAACACAGATGTTGATGGTAGGACCCTCAATATTGGGTGTTAACGTAGAATATGATTTGGGCTTCTTCATTTTTTGTGAAGTTTTGGACTTGATAAATTTCTCAGCCTGCTTTCATGAAGAGGCCGCTAAACTGTTTAAGGGGGAAATGATTGCAAATTTGAATTTTGACGAAGTCACATTCACTACCTTATAAGGTGCCACTTTTGAAATATCGTTATTAACAGCAAAAGCTTGGTGTACGATGGGCTAACATACGATGGTTAATACAATCAAAATCCAATTGAATTTTGGACATGCCCGTCTTACTAAGAGTCTTAAGGGTCTGATAAATTGATTTAAATTAGTAATTTAATTTAAGTTGTACGATTTAAATTATGATTAAAATTAGTATTTGAATTGTTATCTGAATTGACATTTGGATGTGTATTTAAGTTTTAATCTAAATATATAACAAAATTAAATTTTGTGTTTGGAGAGGTAGTGAAAATAGTTTTTGATTTTGAACAAATCTTATAAAATTTTAATATTAATGATCTTAAGAAAGATGCAATGTAGATCTTAATTTATTCCCCTCTTCACTAAGAACACAATGAAAAAAGAATCATTTCAATTGGATATCAAATGATGAAGTTATGATTTTTTTCCTCAAATATAAGAAAGAGAATTTCAGCTTTACTGTACTAAAGATATCCGAGTATCAAGAGTTTAGAGGAGTCAGAATCTTAAAAACTTGGATTCTTCATACTCATTTGATTTAGATTTTAAAGGAAACAAATACGTATCTATAGGATTTTTGATACTTGAATCTAAATTTGATTTCATTGAGTCCAAAAAATACATAAAACAAATAGACATTAAAGCTCATGTCTCATTTTCTTGTCCTTTTGGCTGTCCCCTTTAAATAAATTTTGACATATTATTTAAACTAAAAAGCCTAAAAATATAAATAAGACCTAAATATTAAAATTGACTAAGAAATTCACTTATTTTTCAAAATTTTATCGGTGAGACAGCAAAAAAAAAATAGAAAAATGATATAACAAATCTTGATTTCCGTACTAAAACCAAGCTACTCCTGAATGCATGTAATTGCATAACAAACTTATTATTAATTGTCATGTGGACTTGTGTTGGCCGATGTTTTGGAAAAAAAATTTTGCAAAATTTTTTTATCAAAATAGACAAATGCTGCCAGGCTCCGAAAACACAGCTGCGCGTTAGCTCCGATACGCGAATGAAGGATTAAAGTTGGAGCCAATTATCCACCAAACAAGAAAAAGTTGGAGCCATTTTCAAGTGGGCCCGTGCACTATTTTTTAATTAAAAAACAAAACAACTCTTATATAAGTATTACTCCCACCAAATTTTTTACTGTTGCTATTTTGTATTTTTTTTGTTCTAAAAAATAGTTTGAGTTTCTTTATCAATTTTAAAAGTGAAAAAAATTTAAAATGAACAAAGAGAGTTTTTTAAGCAAAGATAAAATAAGCAATTTAATTATCAGTGTTTATAATCTTAGAACAAATGCTACGTAGAAGTTGCAGGTATAATCTAACGATAAATTTATTATAACTTTTAGTTCTAACTGCATTGATGAATGCACTTTAGAGCATTAGTTTTGCCGATTAGAACTAAAAGTTTGAATAAAAAAATTTAATAATTTGAGATTTTATGAGAAAAAAATACTATAATAAAACTAATTTCAACAATTTTTTTGTTTGAATTAATAAAACATACTCCCCATCAAGCAACCTGTAGCTTCTATTTGCTTTGAAATCCATTCTTTGTTTAACCTTTCAATTTTTTTTTCCATAATGATAAAGAGACACTGCTTGTTTTGGAATAATTTTTTCTCAAGTTTTTTACTGTTTTCTTTCTTTCAAAATGATGTTCTTTTGTTGCTCTAAAAAACTCCCTAATCCTTAAAGAGAGAATTCGTTTCTCTGATAAAAAAAACGTCAAAATATTTCTTGCACTTTTTTTTTTTGCTTTTTAGGGATTTTTTTAAAAACTTTTGCTTATTTCTCTTTTCTCTTTTTCTTCTTCCCACTTTCATCTTCATTTGCATACATACATACATATATATATATATATATATATATATATATTCACATTTTTATCCTATTTTTCCACAAATTTTTTTACTTTTTTGTTAACATGTTAAATTACGCAAGAAAAAAAAAAAGGCCTCCTGTTGCTTTATTTGTTCCTAGTTAAATAAAATAATATATATGGGTTTATTTTTGTTCCTCCTTGTAGGTCCTTTGATAAAACATGAAATTAATTGCAATTTTTTATGTCTTTAAAAACAGTGCTTCGGAGCCATTGTGGAGCTGGAGCTCCTGAGCCTAATAGCAACACTTTTTGAATTAAGATTCTAATCAAGTTTAATCCACATTTTAAAGTTTAAAGTCCAAAAAGCCACTATCTTAAATATCATTGTACTTAACATTGGGTTATTTGAGGTGGTAAGTTTAAAATAGTAGGTAAATTTAAAAGTAAAAACTTAAAGTATGAATAAAAATTTTAAGACATTTCATGTCAAGTTTGCAATTAGAAAATTTTAGGGGTTAAACTAGAAGAAAATTTGATTTCTTTGTCAAAGAAACTTAGCTGGGCCTAAATTTAAATGGACCCTATTGGACCGTGAAGAAGCTGCGCCCTTGGGCCCAATATGGTTCCTTCACCAGAAGGTTGTGCTTTGGCTGACATTGGAAGTGGAAATGATTAGTTGGAAGGAAAAAGCTAGTTGTTAGTCAGAATGTTCGAAACGTTATACTTGAGAGTAAAATTTAGTCCACGCTATAAGAGCATCTTTAACTTCAAATTTTTGATGAAAAGAATCCTTGATGATCAAGAATGTTATAAGAACGTCTTGATCAACACCAATAACTCTACAAAAGATATGAGAACCATGCACTAGGCCAATTGTCTACCACTCGCGGATTTAAGGTTTAATTAGAAAAATGCGTTTTTTATATTATTGTTTTTCAATCTTTTTTATAAAAATACAAAGAATACAAAGACATAATGGGCACAAGTATTTTGAGTTAGCATAAGTCAAATAAGTATTATTTAAGGGTTTTTTGGCCTTTTTGATTAAAAAATGTATGAATTAAAGAAAGAAAAAAAATGGTAGAATACAACAGTGATAATAAAAAAATGGTATACCATTTAATTTACTCCAGATTTGATTATGATGCTTAAGTTAAAAAAAACATAAATATAATTCCATAAAAATTTTATACTGTGAAAAGTGCATACTAGCTCCTCAAAAGTGGAGAATTTATAGGCTAGAGATGATCAGTAACAATAAATGGAGTTGACATTTGGCATCAATAAACATATTAATTTACTCTTATATTAAGTAATTTATGTACCAATTTTATGGGTTAAATTTTATGCTCAAAAATTAGTTAAGAGCTTAAGAAGCAATTTTAGTGTTATGAGGATTATTATTTAAATATGATTTTTATGATAAATTTTATAAAAGTAAAAATGAGATTTTAAAGATTACAAATCGTGTGATAGTCTTAAGTAAGGTAAGAATTAATTCGTGAGCAAGAGAAAAATGGACTAGAAAAATAAATTATTACAGAATAGGTTGCAATAAATTTTAAGATAGAGATATAATAAAAGAAAAATACTGTATGAAAATATGAAACTATACAGCATAAGAATTAAGTAGTAGAAAAATTATGCATTGTTAGAATAATGTAGTATAAGGATCATACTACATAAAGTTACGCAGTGTAAAATTTATGCTGTATAAAGTTAAGCAATATAGAATTTTGCTATGTGGAGGATGTGGCTAAATATGGGACGATGTCGAAGCTTGTAGAACCATGAAAAATAATATAGGAGCGTAGACTAGCAATATGAGAAAATATATTGGCAATATAGGAAAAACACATTATAGTGTAAATTTAGATTATTAAAAAGATGACGTGGGGCTCATTTGTTGATACGCAAAAGGAGAAGAAATTACTACATCTCCCCTTAAAAGACCTGGTTTTGTTGTGTGATGGAGCAAATTTTTTTAATTGCAATTTTCAAACTAAATTATTTTGCAAAAAAAGACCCAAGTGATCAGGTTTAGAATTTGTCTCCATTATTTTTGCATAGAACATGAAAAAGCACACTCGTTTTCCTCTTCAAGAAACCGGCCACTCTCCCTCTCACTCTCCTACATATTTTTCAAAGAATACAACCTATAGTCTATCCATGAAACAAGTTCAAGTGTTGAAGATCAAGGATAAGCAATGTTGGAGGTAAAAATCCAAACTTTTACCATAGGTTCATGGTACTTTTCTAGGGTTTTAGATGGATTTTTAATAGGTTATATCATGGATATAGACAAGAAGAATTAGTGGAGTTTCTAGCATCAAAGAGGAGGATCAAAAGCTTGAAAAATGCTTGGGTAAAGTCCTAAACCCTAGTTTTAAAAAGCTTGTTGTTTTCATGAGTTATGAATGGTTTGTAATATCTAGACATGGCATGTAGAAGAGTCTTTGTGGCATGATTCTATTATGGCCATGTGGATGATGATGATGATATAAGATTGAAAAACAAAGGTTTTAAGCAAAAATGAGAAGTTATAACAAACTTTATCATAAACACAAAGTTTAAAAACTTTTAAAAAGTTAAAGTGTTTGATAAAATGAATTTGGCCATGGCATGCAAGGAAAATATTATGGCTTGAAGATTTTAAGTATTAAGTGCTTGATAAAATGTTTGAAAGGGTTTTAAATAAGTTTAAAGCGTTGAAAAAAAAAATTAAGGAAAGTTGAGATGCAAAAGGTGAGTTTAAGGACAATTTTAAAAGATTCACGCACATGAGATCCTTAAAGGTAGAATTATTTTCAAAGTTCAACATGAGATCTATTGGAAACATTGAGACAAACAACTTTCACGAAGAAAGTTTACTCGAACTCTGATTAGATTAAGCCAAAAAAATTGATTTTTTTTCCTGTCCAAAAACCCTATGAATATGAATGATTTTCAAAAAATTTAAAACATGAAAGTAGAAAATCTCGCCAAAACTGTTTAAGTTGGCAAACAGTGGATTTTAAGTTATGAATTTTACGAAATTTAAATCATGAAATTGTGAAACAAGGAAAACATTTTGAAATTGTTTAAGTTAAACTAAGGAGCTTTCATAAGTGTTAATCTTTGCAAAAAAACAAAAAACAATGGAAAGTTTGGTATAAAACAGTTATTTTTGGTTGTGAGAGCAAAATTATCAAGATTTTACATTTCAAACCAAAACTGTGAAACTGTGTGAAACTGGACTTTTTACTGAAAAACTAGTTTTTCACACTATTGTGAGTAAGTGAGTAATCATAGATTTTAGAACCCAAAAGAATTTGAGAATTTTCTAAAAAAAGCACGCTAAGGACGAAATTATTAAGATTTTCATATTACAAGTAAAAACTATAAAGTTTTGCTAAAATAGATTTTTTATGAAAAGAAAACCTATGTTTTATTTTTCACAATGTTACGAGGAGCAAGGAAATATAAGGAATAAGTTTCTATTAAAATGGGTTTAGAAAGTTTTCTAAGACTTGACAAAGACAAAACAATCATTTTTTTTTTCATAAAAACAATTCCAACAGACCTCAAAACGTTCGATTTAAAAAAATGCCCTTAGCATTAACCCATTAATATCGAGATGGTAAAGTTAAACAAGACATTTTAGCTTCTGTTTGGTAGGAAGGAAAGAAAATAAGAGCGAAAGGAAAATTGTAAAGGATTTTAATTTTCTCTTTAGTTATTTGGTATGATCAGGAGGAAAGAAAATAATTTACCTTTATGTATTTGATATTAAAAGTAAAACCTAAGGAATGAAAAAATTATAATCAATACAAATATTTTTTACCCAACACAACCAATACTATTCATCACTTGTAAAATAGACGTAAATCCAGAATGTCAAATAGCACCATTCCTAGTAACAATACATTTATATATATATATATAGATATACACATACATACATACATACATATATATATATATGTATATAACTATTGTTAGACGCTCCAACCCAACACCCAAAGCCCAAGCAACATTACTTTCTTTGCCACTTTCTTAATATTAATATTTCTTGTTCTGTCACCCTCTACATCCAAAAACCTCTAACTAGATTTCTGAAGGTATAATTTATAATTTTTCTACAGAAACTGAAAATATATGTTAATGAAAAAATTATATGCAAGGAAGAGATATTCATAGACAAAAAGGTGTTAGTTTGAATTGAATAAGAGTACAGTTTAACCTCCAATTCCATTTCGACCCACACAGCAGTTAACAAAAAATAGGCCACAGGAGTGGGCATGAAAAAAAATCAATATGAAGCAAATGGGTCGACAAACACAATGGAGTTAGGAAAGAAGCTTCCTTTCTCTAGCCTTATATTAGTATATTGCTCTTTTTAACCCAACTTTGGCCGATCACAACATTCAAAGCCCCAACAAGAAAAAAAAGGACTAATTAACACACACATGTTCTAGCAAAGAATACATAGCAGAAACGCATTGCCTTAAATTAGGAACCCAAAACAACAGAGATAAGAAATAAGGGTAGGAAAAAACCAACAAATCAATATGAATCAAAGGGTCTAGAAACTAAAGAAAGCAGAAAACAGGTTTCTAGTCATACCCTTAATTTAGCGTTTCACTCTTTCAAATATGAAGCAAAGGGGACAAGAAACGCAAGAAAAATACCAATTCTAGACCACATGTAGCTTATGGAGATAGTTAATTGATCGTAATCCAAGGACTAGAAATACCCAATTTGGAGCAGGAAAAAAAGATCAAAGAATATGTGAAATTCCTGGAGCAAGTATTACTTGGGAGATGGAAAATGTGAGCTTCCAATCTGATTACGATGGGTGTCGAGAATTGAGCGAGGGAGAGGGAGAAGAAAATGAGTGAGAGAACCAGCTCGGAACAACTTGAGGTTTCCAATCCGATTCTGCTCTCAATCTCCCTAACGAATGCGTGCATACCACTCCAGGGGAAAAAGGGCGTTGAAGCCGTTGGTCCCACCTGTGTCAGCACATTCCAATCCAGCTTCAATCCTATGCCTCGCGACCCAATGTTCTTTCGTGCAATCCTGGTTTTCTTCCAGCCGCGTCGCGCCAATAATCGTGTCTTTTCTCCAGATCCAACCACACAACGCCACACTTCCACTGCATCAGAAGCCTGGTTTGCTGAACTATTTCTCGGGTTGGTGTCGTGTGAATCATCGACACCAAAGAGGTTGGTGTCTAGGCGCTGATTTATAGGTGCTAGGCCGCTGGTTCATATTTAGAAGACTCTTGGTTTTGAATTTTTTCCAATTTACCTTAATTGCTAAAGCCTGTAAGTGGGACCCTTTTAGGCTATTTAGAGGGTTTTCTAGAAGAAAAAAGAGGAAAAAGTATTATTTTGGACCTAAGTTTATAGAGTTTTGATTTAAGCTTTATTTTAAAAAGTCTCGTACATGATGTCGTTGTTTATGCACTATTAAATATGACAATTCTCAAGTGATGTAAGATTGTATAACTTATCATATCTTGGTCCTCTTGTCTCAAGAGATTGTTGACTGTCACAAAAGCGCTTTAATACGATTTCAATTCCAGTTTTTTTTTTTTATTTTTTTCATCTCTAGAATTTTGTTTAAGATTTATTTATTTTCAACACGAATTAATTTTATTTTCTATGGCTGCGATGTAGTCTAACTATGATGTTTTGATTTTTCTTTCAGTGTAGTAGTAAAATATTTTTCCTAGTTGAGTATTCTACTATGTGCTTAATGCTTCAGAATTATTGGCCATTATTTAGATGATTTATTAATCATAATGAAATCAAAAGGAGATTTATGTGTCTAGTTCTTTGTATTGAATGTTATAGATTGCACATGAGATATGAATATATTTTCATAGCTTGTGTAGTCATTAAATGAGAACTGGAGTTCTTAACTGTTTTAATTCACATAGGAATATAATGAATTTACTTTTAAGGGCATTTTCGTTAGACCTTGGGAGAGGCTATAGAGCGTTTGGTATGTAGTAATCCAATTTTTTAGATTATTGGGAATATAAAAGAGGGTAATATGATTTCTTGGGAATCTATATTGTTTTGTTTGGTTGCGCATGAGAATCTGGTGCTTGATTCTTGGAAATGTTGGATTACCGTGTTTCATTAGACATGGAAATATTTTTCTTGATTCTTAAAATTTTATTTTTTTACCTATTATATATATATATATATATATATATTAAAACTATATGAAAAATTTTTAAAACTATAATTTCTTAAAGATTATAAAATATTTTAATATAAAATTATTATTTATGACTATTCAATTTCAATATTAATTGTATAAAGTCTAATAAATTAATTTATAAATAATTATCCATATCAAGTATTATTTAATGAAAACAAAAGATTAAAATAAAGCATTACATGAAATTTTTATTTCCAAAACATAGTTTTAGAAGTCACATCATTACATAAGAAAGATGTATACAAAATTACCTACAAATTTTTCACAAGATGATATAATGCTACTATGCCCAAAAATATACTGGCAAAAGTAACATCCAAAAAAAGGATGTACAATTTCCTTAAATTATCACAAAACATACCAATCTAGTTCATTCCAACATCTGCATAGGGAATTCAAGCTTAGATTCTTCATCTAAGGTGAAGAATTAATCTGTTTCAGCTTGATTTTTTACTAGAAGGCGTCCAACTTTGACTCGTTGTGCATTTGTCAATCTCTCAATTTTTTTTTTAATTTCCTTAAATACTTATATCCTTCAAGCAGCACCATCAGCCTCATATTGAAAATAATCAACAAGTGTTTTTAATGTTGTCATTAGCAGTAGCTTATTGGTTGTTGAATTCTTTAATTGTGTCACTCAATAAATCAACCAAAGTGTCTCCACTCCTGGACCGCTTTCTATTTTTTTACTTGCTTGTTTTGAAGATGGTGTGCTTATATGGTTGATGCTTGTATTACTATTGAGCTCATCCAATGGAGTAAAAGGATCAAAGTCAGCATTATCATGATCATTTTGTAATTCCTTATCAATCTCTTTGACCACGTCAATAAATCCAATTGCACCCTTTCCAGTTGTACGATCCTTTCCAAACATAATTCCAATCTCATCATAATGAGGAAATTGTTTGTTTTTTAAGCCATTTGCTATTGGATAGCTATATAACAAGTGGATTACACATATCAAATTTAAAAAGTTTAGAAAAAAAGTTAGTTTGAACAAATAAAATGACAATTGATAAATATTATATAAGGAAAGTAATCTTTACCTAATTGTCAAAAACACTCTGATCAACATCTACACACTTTATATTGTCATTCTAACCAAAGCCACTAGCAAAATTGCCCAACATTTCAAAAAGAACATGATATTGCCTTTGCAATATCTTAATATGAGAGTCAATGTGTGGTTGTGCTCTAAGTCCACAATGAGAAAGCTTTTCATACATCATTTTCTTTAACTGTTGCAGTAGCTAGGCTTAAATGTACCATTGTCTGCTTTCTATTTTCCACTATTGGATATCTCCAACAAACATTCTATTAACTTTGAATACTCAATGGAAGTCCATTGATATTTCTTTGCAACAAGTGAGGTTGATTGATCTATAGCTTCCATTCTATATATAAAAGAATTATGAAACGTGAAGTTTTTAGGCAAATGGTAAAACATAGAGACATAAAGATATTAGCCTTAAATTCTAG